>JAWQUT010000492.1:268633-285527 GCA_033807755.1 Ellobium chinense
GTGTGTGTGTGTGTGTGTGTGTGTGTGTGTGTGTGTTGTGTGGTGTGTGTGATAGCAATAAGGGTTTCTTTTCATTCGTATAGACTGTATTTTCTTGAGGGACGTGCTAGCAATCTATTCTTTCTCATTCACAACATCCTCCGTCATCTATCCTACCACCCTTCCATTATTCATTCTGCACTCATCTGTTTCTGCCTACAGCTACATTGACTACATGCTTCTGATGACCTACAACTATCATGGCCAGTGGGAGAAACAGACGGGTCACCACAGCGGGCTCTACCCACACAGAGACGACCCCAAGAAGGGTGAGAAATCCCAGCTGTACCAGGTATATATCCAGATGACACCATCATAATCATGAGTCACACATGGACATCACACGTTTGTTGCATGAACAGAACATTATCTGACGAAAACATGCGGCTTTCATATAGGTCTATGAGAGTATTATTTAAGACCCGCGGGTGTACCCAGGCCATGTTTGAAGCGTTTGGACTACCTGGTAATATGTAGATGGCATATAGGTTCGCACGTTCCCTAAGTTACAATACAAGGAAGCTCATACATGAATCATTTACACTGTACTTAATGAATGTCAGTTACTGATACACTCCATTCATCTATCTATCTACCATCCATCCATTCATCAATCCATCCATCCATCCCCAGCAATGGTCTATCGACTACTGGCTCAACATGGGAATGCCCAAGAACAGGCTAGTTGTGGGAATTCCCACATACGGAATGTCCTTCACCTTAGCAGATCCTTCCGAGAACGGCGTGCGTGCGCCAGTCAGCGGCGGCGGGAGAATGGGGGATTACACGAGAGAGACTGGCATTCTGGCATATTACGAGGTAGAGTGCAGACTGTGTTGCTATGAATCTTTTCGGGAAGTTACGTTTGTGCTTTAACTCGTTGGTTTATTTTGGGTTTGTTGGGTTTTTTTTTTGAGGCTGTGATGTTGGTTCCGCTGCTGCTTTTGTTCATCGTTGTGTGTTCGCCTCTTCGGTCACTTAAAACAATGTTCAGATTGCTTGCATTCCAAAGTAGAATAACAAGCTGGATCTCGGTCGACATAAGAGACAAGTGTGGCATAGGTTTGGACACCCAATGGCGTATACACTCTTTCATATCAACTAGCACTCTGTGCTAATTTTTTTTTCGTTTCTTTTTTATGGAATTAAGAGTTTTTTTACTGGAGGGTTCCATATGGCATGTCTTACGTAATATGGATTATTCCGTATCTTTTTTTTCCCCAGAAAACGAAATTGTAAACGACTGTGTTTTATTGACCAATAATTGTGTTATGTTTTGGGGATCAGGATGCAGCACTGCATTATTATAACAATAACTGAATCGTGTGTTTCTTCATGTATACATGATATACACTAATGTATAATGCAGAATTAAATTGCACGTGTCTTTTAGGATTGATATATTGTACAATATGCATGCTAAAGTACATTATCATCTCACTTTGTTTCCTTTGTGTCAGATCTGTATGAACCTGCGTGACAAAGGCTGGCAGTCTGTGTGGATTGATGACCAGCAGGCGCCTTATGCTTACAGTGGAGACCAGTGGGTTGGCTATGAGGACAAGGACAGTATCAAAATCAAGGTACGGAACACATTCGGACAAGGAAAGAGGAAGGGGAATAAGGGAGACGAGGAGTGGTGGAGTAGGGGAAAAGGGATGGGTTGGAGAGACGGAGAGGGGTGGAAGGTATTTTGGAGGAGGAGGAGGAATATGCCGCGTTTTAATTCATGTATACGGTGGACACTCAGAGGGGGAGAAGGAAGGTAGGGGAGACTAGTGGATCAGTTGGCTAAGAAGACAACGGCAGCGTGAGATTCAAGATAAGTATGACTTTGGGTGTCGGGAAGGGGAAAGGGGGAGGAGAAGGGAAACGACGGGGGAAGGGATGGGAGGAGGGGGGAGAGGGAAAAGATGAGGACAAGGACATTTTCCGATTTAAATAACAAACCCCATATTTCTCCTGAAAACGGAAGACTAGCACGTTTGATATGGTTGTTTTCTTTTTTTAAATATAGTTTTGAACAATATGAACAGAGGTCACTGGAAACAATAAATGTTATTCAAATAAACTGTTTGTTCTGAAAATGTTCTTAAGCCAGTCCTCTTTGTTACAACTTTGTCATGTATTTCATTTGTAATATTATGTATTTACATGTATGATGTGCATTGTTCTATGTCTCTATATTATGTGTTATGAATGAGCTGTATAACATTGTATAACATTGTAAATCAAATTCCCTACGGAGTAAATAAAGTCATATTTTTATGTTCATTTTGTCTTCAACAACTGTCTATATATACCACTAGAAACTAAATACTAGTCTAGATATCACAGCACAAAACTTACGTTTCTCTGCTATTTCCTTCTTCAGGCCGATAACATTAATTCACGTGGTCTGGCCGGTGCATTCGTCTGGTCAGTAGAGATGGACGACTTTCGGGGCACGTGCGGTGAAGGCCAGTACCCGATACTGTCCACCATCCATGAGCTCATAGGGGACGGCGAGCATATCGTACGTACTGTCTGTTTACCATGATGCATCCCTTTTACATTTCCATTATTCCATCAGTCTGTAAAACGAGTACTCGACCGTCGGCAGTGAAAGATATTGTGTGAATTCTATGTTGATTTACACCTGCATGGTGGCTGCGGCACTCTATACACTCCCAGAAAGTTAAGGATGATGTGAGTGACCTGGTCCATTTAGATAGATAGATAGATAGATAGATAGAGAGAGAGAGAGAGAGAGAGAGAGAGAGAGAGAGAGAGAGAGAGAAAGAGATTACTAATAGTAATGATATAAGTACTCATGACTAGAAAATAATTAAATATTAAACTTATAACCGTAGTGTCATTATTAAAGTTTGAAGAAACCGAGGATTCCTTGTAGCCGTTAAACCTATTATGACTTTGTCCGAAGTTTACTATCTTTTTTATAAAGAGAGGAGGGGATGGGAAAGGGGTGGGGCGGAAGAGGGAAGAGATAAGGTTACTTTAATTATACAAAAACATCGGGACTCAAAGGGAAAAGTATGCCATCCCCTCCCCTTGAGATAAGAATGAAGATTTATCTTATTTCTTTCTACCTTCATAAGGAGAAGGAGCAAAGTCACCCATAAAATCTCTATCGGAAACATTCTGATCGAATTATCTTAAAGAGTACATTCAAATCTTGTCCGTTATTCATGTTATGTAAGGTTTTCTTGAACCTTGTTCTTTCTGAACTTAGTCAGTCTGCACTTATTTACTACATACCTTTCATTGCATCTTCTACCCATTCCAGTTTACAGTTCTTCTCCTTTTCACATCTTCTACCTAAAGGATACACCACCAACACCACTCTTCTCAACAAACCTGTTTTATCATTGCAGTCCAGCCCTGCCGCTCGTCAACACATCGTCCACCCTGCATCCCAGCCAGCTCCCAAACTGACCTTCAGCATGAAAAGACAGACGAGGGCGTACCTAACTCCTTCGCCTGTCCCCACCGTGTCCAAAAACGCTCAAAAATTGAGATTTAAGAAACTCAGAAGGAGGCCCAGCTGGATGAAACTTCAAAGAGCAGCGGCTGTTCACGAACCGGAAGCGGAAGTGACCACCAGCAGCCCAGTTCCAGTCTACACAACAACCAGCATGAAACACACGACCACTGAGGAAAGGAACCGTCTCCAGGACAAGTGGTGGACAGGTCCAGTGTGGCGAAAGAAGGCCATCACATGGCGACCTTGGACCAGTTCTTCTAGGAGACCCAGTTTATCCACAAGACCACGCAGACGGCCAGACTTGACACCACAGAACATCTGGAAGAGGAAAGAGGCTAAGAAACACTCCAACGGTCAGTGGAAAATGGTTATCTCTCATTTATTGTCATATTCTTGTTCTCTTGTATGCCAGCATTTTCCGCCATTAGTTTACCGTCACGGTGTCATGAAAGCTCTACAGCAAGGCAAATTTGATTCATCTTGCCTTGTAATATTTAAGGTTAGGCTCTTTTAAACAAATAAACGAAGTGTGTTATCCCTTTGCCATAAAAAGTACAATTTAATGGTGTACACTGTCTCATATTTCTCATAGATATGGAAATGCACTCTACGTGTGTACTTTCCCCCCCAAGATGCTAAAAAAAAAAACAAACGGCCAGGCTGTTCTTTTAGCACACTGGCAGAATGACACACATGGGTTATTGCTTGTCCAGCGGTATTCAAATTTACGATTTCATGGTAGCACGGACCTCCACAAATATAAAATATCCACACGGGGACTGAATCTCAAGGATAGAATATCTTGTAATCAACAGCCCATGGACAGTAGGAAAATGTAATAGGATTACGGGTGACCACTAGGCTTACACGTAAAAATTATGGAACGATTTTTCAGGCAATAGGTAATTAAGGGTTAAATTGCTGTGAAGATAGAGTAATTTTGGTAAAGTGCTGAGAAAATAATTCAACTTGCAAGCTGAGAGGGTTTTGGTTTGAGGGGCGTAAATACAGGAAAATTCTGATATCAGGTCTTTCGGCTTCTCTTCTCAAAACTGAACTTTAACTGTAATTCTGAGAAAGTCCTTGTAATTAATTTTCCAGGTAACAGCAGTTCAGGCATACATTCCTACCTCTGAGTCATAAATAATAGAATATTCTGACCTATCACCTGGTCAGTCTAGCAAGAGGTACTTAAAGATTAGAAGAAGGATATGAGGGCACAATATATTTTAGGGCAGGGGGAGGGGAGGGGGCATTGATTCAAAGTGATGATATTATGTAGTCATGGGTAGCAGTTAAGACACAGTTTGAAGGGGAAGGGAGATCCTAAAAGATCACTTGTTTCTTGTATTTTCCGGGCACCAAAGTGATGACCCTGGTGATCTTTTTTTTTTTCTATAATTTAATGTCCTCTTTCGTTCAATCACCAGAAATTTCACCTGATTCCAAGATGGCCAGCGAGCTGACGTCACACGAAGTCCACGAGGTTGACTCGTGGCATACAGCACGCTGGTGGTCAAGCGCGGCCGAGGGTCAGGGTGGGACACACGAACAGGCCAGGTTGAATGCCCGAGCTACGGGTAGACCCGGCATGGGTTTACAGAAGCCTCCAGCCAGCACCACAATGGCGCCTGTATGGTATACACGTACACAAACTCCCGAAGTACAGACACCAGCTAATGCACGTGAGTATGGTCGCTTGGTTAAGGATTTGATAGCGTGATGAGTGTATATGGCAAAGACACTGAATTACTGCCATGGCTGTAGACAGCACCCTTATAGCAATTTCCGTGCTTTTGGGGGGAGGGGGGAGGTGGAGTGTTGAGGAGTTTGAGGATCAGGGGTTCCCCAAAGAAAGTAGGAGAAATAGAAAAGAAGTAAGAAAGTGGAGAGAGGAGATGAGGGTGAAGGGTGAATGGGGTCGTTTTGAGGGAAAGGGGAGGGTGTGGGGGCAGACCAGGTAGTTTCGGTGTGACAAAAAGCCCTGAAGATCACCCATTCCTAAGATATACGGTTCATACAAAGAAACCTCACAGATTTGATTTCGGGGCACCAGCTCTACTTTGATTTCGTGACGTAACACTTCATAGTGAAATTATACATATAATAGCAAGCGACCGAAAAGGAAGACGTATTTTTTTTCTTTTGTTTGGGCTCAGACTATCAATGACCTCTAGTACATCAATTACTGTACCTGTTTATAAACTTATAATAACTGCCATACAATGGCTTTAAGCAAAAAAAAAATTGTATTAGAGCAAAATATGTACATAAACAGAGAGTAGAAACACAACAAACAAACAAAAAGTAAACAAGGAAGGAAAAACTATGATTAAATAATTAATTAAAGGAATGAATGAATGAATGCCTACTTCATTATGCTTATTATACAGCAACATTAGAGTTCACTGTGTATCGGACCTATGAGGTCATAGTTACCAGAGTCACTTTCACCGATGTCTGCGTTGTCAGGAGGCGGTAGATACTTTTGGAGCAACAGCACTCAGCCTCTCCTTCATATAGGTCTATAACCTACTGAAGGGGAGGAGGGAATCGGGTGGTCAATCGCTGTATGTTAGACGTTTTTATACGTCCTTGTTTACATCCACAGCTGCTGCCTCCGATGTCCACTCATTATGTCAGAATCTTGGAGTAGGGACCTTCCCCGATCCACGCTCTTGTGTTCATTTCATCATCTGCATGCCCGGCAACTGGCTGGAGTACCCACCACACGTCATGGCCTGTCCAGCTGGCACACGGTTCGACGCCAACCTCAAGATCTGCAACTACGCCTCTATGGTCATTTGCGACCACTGAGATCTCACAAAGTTGGTTTGTGTGTGTGTGTAATGTGGAGGGGGGAAGGGGGGGGGAGTGGGAAGGAGGGTATATAAAAACTGCAAAAGGGGAGGGGAGGGATGGGTATAAGAAGAACTGAGATGATGCCTGGGCTAACCATACCTAGTCATCCTTGGAAATTGCTTGACAATAGGAATTATCTGTCTAGTCATGTAATTTATCCACGTTGAATAGACCCCCGAAATGTAAGCTAACATAACAGACTCCACCACCGCAGCTCCAGTTCGATTTAGCAGGTCATCTTATGGTAGAGAATATTCAGCTCGTACTTTTAGCGTTATTCTACGTTATCAGTTAGGTGTTTCGACTCGAAAAACAGTCAAGTTACTTGGGAAGTCTACCGTAACTCATCATCGGTAGAATTTAAGTGGCGTATCTCTCAGCGACACAAACCTGTCACTTTCAAGCTTGATGGTTTTGAATAGTGACACTATAATTCCCAACATATCAATTAAATACCAAATGTCAACCGTAAAATGACTCCTGAGATAGACAGTCCTTATAAAGAATAGTTTTTGTTATCTGTTTTATCTGAATATAATTTGTCATTCAACTGCTGTCAAAAGACGCTATATGTAACAAACAGAATGGCTGTCTGTGGAGTACTGTATTATGTTAAGTAGGTTGTAAGCTACAGTGTTTCAGAACCTGGTCAAACCAAGGTTTGATGAGAAAAGCACCGTTCTTGTGGTCGATTATGTATTGATCTACTGACTACTCTTGTCTTATATTTCTTGCACTCAAATGAAAGAACTGGGAGTTTCCGTGATAGAAGGTCTACAAGTTCAGATGGAACACTGAATAGCTTTGTTGTGCATGACTTGTGGCTGGATGAATGTCCATTTGCCTGGGACATCGAGAAATGCTAATTTGCTCTTCGTGTTATTTGTAGAAATGGCATTACTCTTTGAGTATTTTCATGTGCTTATGCGGCATATAAACTGCATTTAGTCGAGTAGGTGCTTGTAAATGGCACCAAATAGTAATATACAGTACTATGCTTTTAGCAAGAGTTGAATGCCAGCAGTAGCCTAACGTTAATTGATTACCACTTCTTATGTCACTCGCAGGTTTAGAAGCAGTTGTTGTTGTTGTTGTTGTTGTTATTGTTGTTGCTGTTATTGTCTTTGTTGTTGTTGTTTTGCTGCTGGTGTTAAATTGTTGTTGTCGTTGTTGATGATGTTATTGTTGCTGCTGCTGGTGTTGTTGTCGTTGTTAATGATGCTATTGTTGCCGCTGGCGTTGTTATCGTTGTAAGATTGTACACTTATTCCTTTTCAAGGCACCGTAGCAAACCTTTTATGCCTTGTGTATATTCTGTACAGTTTCCTGTATTATTGCTGGCACAACTGTATCTCTAAATTATGTATTATGGTTATGTATATATGTATAGTATACCTTGGTCTATGAGACATCCAACTAGGCATCATCTTCGGTTGTCTATGCGAACAGCTACGTTGGGCATATTGTGTACAAGGGTCAGTCACAAGACAATGTGTGTGTGCAAGAGCAAGTTGTGATTCTGATAAGGACATTTATGATCTTTTCTAAGAGATTACAATCCTTTGTGTCTGTATGCTCGTAAGTCTATAATAGGGTCGCACCTATGTATGTTTCTTTCATGCCAGCGCCTAGGGAGAGAGTGAGGGTGATGACAGTGGTGTAGGAAGCTCCATGTTCAGAAATGGAATGCATTAAGATCAATTCAAAATACTGGGCCTATGTGTCTGCCTTTGTTACTGCAGAGGCATTTACAGTTGTCTTTTTTTTTTGTTGTTTTTTTTTGTTTGATTTTGCTTTACCTGTAAACTGGGAGGAGGGAGGAAAGAGGATTTGAGGGAAGGCAGTGAATGGTGTACAGCAATGAGGTAATCCCAGCCCTGGCTCATACTGTCTTGTTTTATCAGTAGCCCAAAGAACTGTATTTGTTTGAAGGCAGTGAATGACTGTTATGTAATGATGCAGCATTTTACGTGTTTCGGAACCCCACTGATGTGTGTCCTTATAATCCATAACATAACAATGAGGTTCATCTGGTATATTATACCATCTTATTAGAAGTCTGTATAATCCATAACATAACATGAGGTTCACCTGGTATATTATACCATCTTATTAGAAGTCTGTATATCGTAACATCTTCACTTGTATCTTTGTGATATACTGTATATTTTGTGTATATATGGTTGTCTCTGAAGTGTGCATAAGTGATTATGAGAATCTTGTGAATGTAATGTGTGGATGTTTTCATACTAATGCCATCAAAAGGTGCCTACGTAAGCTCATAGTTTTTTTGTTGTTTTTTTATTTTAAAAGAAATGTGTATGAAGTGCATGGTGTCGAAAAGGAATGGATGTTGTTAAGATGTGCATACATAAGTAGAAAATTGTGATGGTGATGAAATGTGTAAAGCCTACATGAGTAGATTATGTTGTTAAAGATTTTTTACATTGATAGAGTATATTGTTGTTGTTGAACGTGTACTTGAGTAGATTATGTCGTCAGAGAATGTGAATACGACGAAATTACTTTGTTCTAGAACATGTACATGAAAAAAGAATGTTGTTTGGAAGATTAACCTCGTTCAAGCTGTATTGCAATGGATCTTATGTGTGCAGTGTCCGATGCTCCAGTGTAGCGTTATGCCAGCTCTAGTGTGCCTGTCAGATGTTTGCCTTAGATTCCATAGATGTACACTATGTGATATGAAAAAAGATTTTATGTGTATGATGTATAATGCATGTTTTGATATGTAGATGACACCTCCGTGCTTTCTCCATATTAATGGCTGATCAACAGTTTTATTATATTCTTGTCCAAATGTAGTGCAGGTACGTCTGGAGATAACATATTTTGTCTATGTTTCTTTTACCCCTCCCCCCCCTCCTCTCCCTACTAGTAACATATGAACGAAACAGTTGAATTATATCCAAATATGTGAGAATGACATTTCAAGTCTGCAAAAAAAGAGTTGTAAGAAGGATTTGAATTAGTCACAGTGGCATGTTGCTGTTGTTGTTGCTATAGTTGTTGTTGTTGTTGTTGTTGTTGTTGTTGTTGTTGTTGTTGTTGTTGTTGACGCTGTTGTGGTTGCTGGTTTGTTTGTTTGTTTCAGCTTCACACAAAAGTGTTCTATCCATATTTCGTGAAGAAAGGATTTTAATAAGTTGTAATGAAAAACAAGTCTAATTAAACGTGTTAAGACGCAGTACATATGACTGCATAAAAGGGAGACAGTCTAATAATTTGTGATGTCCCCATTCAAATTCTAACACCATTTGACTAAAAGGTTTTGATGGCTATTTAGCTAAATTCATTTTTTCTGTATTTTCTTTATATATATAATGTTAATGCTCATCTTCCAAGAAAATATTTTTTTTTCTTCGAAACTTCGATTGAACTTGATAAAATTACAGAGATTAGATAAGAATAGCAGAACCCCTTAATTAAAAAAAAAATGTTAGCAGAGATAAGCCCTTTTCTCGAGAGACGCTAGAATTTTTCTGGGCTCCCCGTTGAAGAACAGAAAGTGGTCTTTGGAACCGCAACTTTATATAATAATAATAATAAGGCGGTGTTTAGTCTCATATCCAGGCTAATGCCCGCTCATGCGACTTCACACTATTATTACCCCAGCAGGTCTGATCACTCTAGGACTTTCTCGACTCCCTGGGGAGCATGCAGTGCCGCTGCCATTTATAGGCGCTGATCACTAGCATTCTGACAATATCTTCCACTGCCTATAGCCAGGTACCCATTTTACAGACGGGTGGACTGAGGAAAATGTGAATGAAATGCTTTCCCAAGGCACTTACAACATGACCGTGGTCGGGAATCGAACTCAGGACCTTTAGATCCTGAGTCCAACGCCTTAACCATTAGGCCACGCTGCTCCACATATAACATATAATGTAGTGTGAGATCCTGTTAATGTATCTGTATTTGGACCAAGATCTTGAAGATGTCTTTACCAGAATATGCGGGTATCTTACCAAAACTAGTTTCTACAGTAAAACTTTCAAATCCCTTGAAGTTGCAGGAAATTAGGTTGAAAAGTCTCGTTGAGACAATGGATAAAAATTTCTTCTCGATCCACATAAATGTTCTAAAATGGCCATGGCTAGTCTGTAGGCATGAGAATACTACAATGCTTAACGTATTATGATATTTCAGTGGGAGCCCTTCATTTAGATTTTTGGCAAATTGAATATAAATGAAATAGGATTTGTTTTTTCAGATATCTGTTTACACAAAACAAAACAGCTTAGGCCATTGAAAGAAAAGCTCCTCAGAGAGTTTTTAATTATTTAACAAATTCAGTAATGCACTTATAACTTTTGTGGCGTGGCTTCAGATTATACCATTATGTCTGATGCAGTCGGTCCAAATGACAGATTTTTAAACCTCGTTATTATTCACTCTGACAGTTTAGCGACCACTTAAGCTCAGAAAACTTGAAGACTTTAGGAAGTGAAATGTGCTGAGAAAGAGATTGCACTGAATCTTGGTGGTTTTTATGAAGTTCTATTGCATGGAATAATGAAAGGTTAACAAAATTTGGTAAAATTACATAATCTTTAATCGTTATAATTATCAGTTACCACTTCCAACGGTGTGTTTTCTTTTTTTTTTTTCTATTTGTGTTTGTTTTTGTTCTGTTCTGCTCAGTTCTGACAACTCTTCCATTTCATGCGGGCCATGTGTGTCCTTCATTTCTTCCCGTCAAGTTGATCTTGTGTGTGTGCAGATCCTCTTACAATGTTATGTCACATTCTGATAATCTCACGCTGTATAGTATAATTGATATTCACTATTATAAATAAACATGATGAAACTCTTAAACATGCTTTTTTTTTTTTTGCTATTGATTTGTCAAGTCGAGTCTTTACATATATGTGTGGCAAACTGCCAAATTCTGCGGTTCAAAATTTTAAAAATAGCGTGCATTACATGTATTTTGCTAAGGCTCCACTTCAATTATATAAAACAAAGAATCAAACAAACAAACAAATAAACAAACGAACAAATATAAGGGTTCTTATTTGTCCTGCTGGCGGCACTTTTTAGTATGTGTTATTTGCCGATGTGCATTACATTGGGAAACCTTTTAGAGTAGAGTGAACTTACATTGCAAACAGATCCCCCAGGCCAAATAATATAATATTACACATGGACCCCACCCCGCCCCCCCCTCTCCAAACCAAATAGAGTATAAGGCTTAAAGATGGACCACTCCACCCCCACCCCCACACCCCATCTCCACCACCATCACCATCACCTTCTATCTTAAAAGTTATGGATCAATTTTGAGTAAATTTTGCGGCAGATTTCTTATGCAAGACAAAACAGGTTAAGATATGTAGACATGATGATTCGCAACATAGCAATGCCGCTATGAATTTTCGTAATTTTTGTTACTTGCCTATTACTAAAAAACCAACGAACATAGTGTCATTCATTCATTCATTATTTGAGTCATTCACTCAGGCATAGCTCAACTGCATGGTACATCTAGATGTCACAAAAATTTAAAACATGCCATAATATTTTTCTAATATATTGTTTTTTCTTTTTTATTTCTACTCTGATTCACAGTACCGTATTGGTTTTATTTTAAATATCTCTTTGAAACACATGCACAAAGCTCAATCAGACACAGTCAATGGACTGCACAAATTTCAAAATAATATGAGCCCCTCTACTCAACTCCTCTCAAAAAACTGAAAATGCTGAGATCAAACTATTAACCTTGACCTTGGTTTCATACCAAGAAAAAATATCCAAACAACGAAGCCTCCCTGCAGCAATCAAACATGGCAGCGCCCTTGGCGTGCAATGGATTCAAGAACAGCTGACGCCAAGATAAGAGAAGTCTGTGGTTGACCGGTGGCAACCTGGTCACACTAAGAAGAAGCACGAAGCCGTAGATTTGTCACGGTACATCTCCCTATCATAGTGTGTCACTGTGACATCTCAAGGGTTGTTAGTACGCTGTCCAATGATGATGGGACACCAGTCGTCGTAACCCCAAGTCTACCTGTTCAGTCACCACTAATTGTCAACACTACACTACAGTGCTGGAACTAAGTGGAACTCCATTTGTCCCGTGGCCTTGAATTTATCGCCGACAGTGACAATACCATACTTGTTATAGGGACAGATGTACCTCTGAATTTTACACTTGAAGGCTTTGCCTGTTTTGCTAAATACTGAATTTTACCCAGCACTGAATGATTGTTCACAGAGACTGACAGTAAAGTAAAGTGAACGTCAATATTAGTGTTTCCAGCCAAGTTTAAAATTTGCAAATTGACGTTTATTAAGAATTGGAAACAAAAAGAAGCAGCATTAATTCCAGTATGGCTGCAGGATTGTGGAAGGGATATGTTCGCCTGCTGGAAAAATTTCCAGTAAGAACAATGGCAAGCACTACTGGTAAGAGTCTAGACGGTCTAGTTAAAGACAAAAATAGTTTGTTCTGAGCTGCTCCTGTCTCCAGCAAAATCACTGACACACAAAAATTAAACTGAATAGATGTAGATGTAATTGCACATCAGAGAAATATATTTACTACCACCACTAGTCTAATTCAGCAGCACGGCTGTCGGAGACAATCACAGATCTATAAGAAACTAATACTAAATTCTGCTTGTCTGTCTAATTTACAGGCTTTACACATATAGCTGAGTACACACTCTCAATGCTAATTTTAGGACTTTGGCTGAGAACTTACTTAGAGCATTTATTGTATTTATTAGTGAATTAAATAACTATTTTAAATGGAATAATGAACCAAGCTGTGCAGTGAGTAGGCAGGGAACTCTAGTTTGTGGGGTTCGAGACTGTGAGGTTCAATGGTAATTTATTTTCTTCCAGGCACTCTGATGGCTGCAGGAGACTGCATCAGTCAGCTGATCATAGAGAGGAAGGGACTTGGAGGTTACGATGGAATCAGGACTGGAAGATTTTTTGTCATTGGCTTCTGTGTATTTGTAAGTATAGTAAAAGTCACCAGTGTTTTCTCCAGATCTCTGTCACTCCTTAAATTTCAAAATCCCCTCTAAAAATACAGTGGATGAGCGCTGATCTCCCTTTCTTTCCTGCATTCCAAAGTTTGCCTTCCTTGAGAAATACCTAACATCGCTCTAAGAATACGAATATATACAGTTGCCCCCCCCCCCCCNTAAAATTTAAATGTATGGAGAAAACACTGAGTCACTGATCATTTAGCGCAGAAATTTCAAAAAAAGTTTACAAATGTTCTATTTCCATTTAAACAAATCCAAGGATCATCTAAAGGTCTGCTTGGTTTGGATTCAGGAAGGCAACGCTCTTCCCTAACCTTGCTTCTAACTTTAATCCTGCCCTGAACCCTAAGCCACGTACGCTTTGGGAGATTGCCTGGATTATGCCAAGTGGACATAGCACACGTGTAAAATGAGTTGAAGAAATGCATTGCAACTTTTCTTTATTTCCATATTTTTTTTTTCTAATTTTTCTTTTGGGCAAGATGTAATGTGGTGGGCTATGAGACAAGAGTATTGATCAAGTGTAAGGAAACTTTTACTTTTAGTACTTTTCCTCTGTAGCCAAAACAGTCATTTCAATCGGCACAGAAATAATCCTTTAAAATAGGTCAAAAAGAAAGCCAATGAGTAGTGGTCAGCGTAAGGTTGAGAATGTCAGTACCTTTCCAGAGATATGGTGTCGACGCCAATGTTTCACACAAATCACAGATTTTACAGGAACTTATCTGTTGTTTAGTTACCAATAAAGCTCACATACACATGTTTACCGGTCACTACCCTATTAAGTTATAATTTTAAACTAAATATAACTTTCATCTCTGAATACTAGATTTGTATACTTTCATTGTGGCATTTAGTGAGTTTCATACTGGATTCCTGAGTTCTTATTCTCCTACAGAGGACCCTTTATGATTCTAATATTTACACACGGGAAGGAATTCTAGGTTTGTCACCACTTTACAATAATACAAGTTGGAATGAAGATCTTTTCCAGTGAAGATCTCATTAAATCTAACCCAGTTATTAGTGAAATCTGCTGCACATTCAACAGCTGCAAATTTCTTGCAGTTTTTGTTGCTTTATTGTTTTCTTAAGCAATAGCAAATGATTGCCTTGAAACTCACTGGGCAATGTTCCTGAGATCTTCAGGTCTCAGAAGGAAGGTTATTCACGTTATCCTCAGGTCAAGATATGTAAAGGAACTGTAATAGGGTGGTTACAACTGTCGAAATTTTACCATATTACCCTGTACTGTTGTTCCTGAATTTATATTTGCCATTGTTATTGTTATTTCTTTGTGCTGTTGTTCCATTTTAATTATTCTGAACAACTTTGGATGATTATTTATGTAACAGCCCAAAAGATTGAGGTGCTTTCTGGCACAGTGGAAATAAAAAAAAAATCATCAAAAGGCTTCATTGGGTCAAATTTACGGAATTCATTTTGAGTATATTTGAAAAGTTTGTTCTATTTACTATTGCTATTTCAGAATAAAATTGGTGTACAAGGTGAGAAAAGACCTTAAAACTGATTTTGAAGCCAATGATCATGGTAATTGTGACAAAAATGTGATTGGACGGCCTGTGTCATATGACTGTTTTTCATGAGTATGGTCTTATTATTTTCTATGAATGCACTGCACCTAGGTTTAATTTCTTCTATAATATCATTTTCTCATGAAGATATGATCAATCTGTCTGAAAAATGGTATAAAATTAATATATTACCGTAGTTGCCAGACAGTTTTGGCCTATATATAAGCTGAAATTGTGAGAGTATTTTCTTAAAATAGTGGTTCAAGTGCCTCTTCCTGTCTGTTGAAAAACCATATCTTTTCTACTTATTAATTAGAGCAGTAAGTTTTTCACCTAAAGAAAGGGCCTTGATTAGCCTGTTTGGTGATACCATTATCTCAATACTTCCAAAATGTGAGATGTGCCTCATTTTGTCAGGAGGCTAGGCAGATGTCCCTGTGACATGAGCCAAAAAAAGTTCTTCTGAAGTTTGAGAGAGGGTATGGAGTCGAGCAAATTAGCTAACCACTGCATTCTTGTGGTTCATATGTAAACATGCAAACTTCATTACCTACATGTACTCTCAGTCGCTTAGGTAATGCATGATAGTTCCTGGCAATCAGCCTGTTAATACTGACAGAAACTATTTCACCCACACACTGGCTATCAAACCACATTTTTAATGCAGAGGTGTGTACGAGGTTGTCATAACAGCCGGATTTGTGCTCTTCTAGTTTCAATATGAGGAGGCTGTTATAACAATACCAAAGTGGAAAAACAAACAAGGATTAAGGCTCTGCCCAATACAGCTAAGTTCCCATTACATCAATGGCAGTTTTAGTTGGGACGAATACAGGCATTTTATGCCAGAGGACAGAGTATTATTTTCAGTTCTTCCTATACTTACTTGTAATGTGAGCCCTTATACAGTGAAGGAGATTATGATGCCTGTTTGTAGCAGTACACATCTCTAGAGGGTTGCATACCCTTTGCTTGCTTCTGTAATAGCTGGCTGTATCATAATAACAACGTGCAGTATGGGCAACTAATACATGTATCTGCTGTGAATTTGCTGACACCCCACAAGTGTGAATGCAGTGGGGAATTTCAGAGGCATGTAAATACAATTAAGGAAAATAACTCTCCTCACATAAACCAGACAAATGGTGTGCAGTGGTCCTGGTGTAATTCCAACTCCTTGGGAAATACAAGAAAATTGAAGAGGTGGCTAAAGCGCTGGGCAGTACTATTTGTTTGCTGTCTTTATCTAGAAAAAACTTGCCTAGAAATCTTGCAATGGAGTGTTTTGTCTGCTTAAAGCACACTACTAGATATAAAGTGGACGAAAAGTTGTGAACCATGTGGCTTGATACTTTCTCTCCAGGGTTTAGTTACACCACAAATGCTTCCCCTGTACACGTACACAGGCAATAGTGCTCATTAACTCATCTTCACCCTTCTGCAGGGTCCCATGCTGCGAGGCTGGTACCTGACCATTGACAGACTGTACTCCGGGACAAAGATGGCCGCTGTCAAGATGATGGCTACAGATCAGGTTTGGGCAGTCTAGTGGACATTCTAGTCTGTGATTACATAGAAGAACAGTGCTTTGATTTGTCAGTTTTGTTTCTCTACTGAAATAACTTCATGGACATGCTCATGGGCACCTCATCATAGTTAGTCAAAGCTGTGGTATTTTTGAGTTACATTATGTCATTATTGAAGGTTTACACTTTTAACATTTTGCCGTCTCACAATCAAATCATCTTCTGAGCCTGCACTTGCAGATATACTGTGTCCAGTTGGCAAAATCCTGCGACTCTCTCAAAGTGTATTTGGGTTGATGTCAGAACTAGGGTTAGTGAAGAACAAATCTTTTAGGGGGAATCTTTGAACAAGATCTAGGGACCTTCTCTCTCTTTCCCAGCCTTGTTTCTTCTGCTCTTAAAATCTTAACCCAAGCACCCCAT
>JAWQUT010000492.1:286210-309103 GCA_033807755.1 Ellobium chinense
CCCACCCACCCATCCGTCCATCCATTCATTCCTGTATTCATCCATCAGTCCATCCATTCTTCTCACAAATCCATTAGCATGGTTACTTACTACAGCAAATACCAGCATTCTGCTTACAGCTGTCTCAGTTTCTTATCAGTAAAATTTATCCTTATACTAATCAGCATCTGATAGTTATTGACAAATTTATATATTTACATTTCAGGACTATGCACCTATTTTGATGACAAACTACAAGGTAAAATTATGAAAGCTGTAGGAACTGCCTGATGGCTAAGAAGTAATGATTACTAGTCTACGAATTAGACTAGTATCAGAGCTTCATAGTCTTTTCTTTTACCTCAGACAGTGTCTTAGTATGTGAGACACTATATGCCACATTTGTTTACTGGTACCATAATGTTATGATCTTGGGTCCTAAACAGTCACTTAGAGAAGGATCCGTTCATTCCCTAAATACATCACTGTTGGTAGTTTGTGAATTCCCATATCATGGGCGTTTCGCAAATTTACTGTGATTACGAATCAACTTGTTGCAGCAAAACTTAGCACATTGTTTGTGCTTTCAATAAATATTTTTTAATACGCTTAAATGCACTTAAATTTAGAAGTGCAAGTCAGGTCCAGATTCCCGCTGGATGCGTGACCATTGTTATGGATAATAACCATTGCACAAGTTGTCTGCCGGCTGAGCAGCTGACACCAGGCTGCAAAATTTTTACCGCCGCCTCACACATTTAGCACTGGCATGTGAATTTATTCTACCATCCCACCTAGCATAGTGGAGTGGAGGTGAGGAGTGGTTCTGCTGTACATCACAAGGATTAATACAGAATTCACTGGACCCGCTTGATCATTTCATATTAAGCATATTTTGGATCATCTGAATTACGGAATAATAAGGGTCACCTATCTCAAATTATGAAGAAGAAGCCTAGACTATCCGTCCTCATGGATCAGCCTATAACTGGTCAGCAGTTTATTTCAAGCCTTCTTTTGGTCTTGAATCTAGTAAATCTGGGTGGAGGTTGCTTGTGCCTGATCTATTTTAGTGAGTTTGAGACAATGGTTTAATCCAGAAAACGGGGTTGAGGGGATTTAGAAAGGCTTTCTACTAGATGTGTTTTTCAGAATAAAGCTGGTTACATTTCATAATAAGCATAATGAGGACTGTATAAGAGAGTCAGGTCTTTCAAAATATTTAGTAACAGTAACATTGTTAGTTTTGTATTAAAATATTTTATAAAAGATGTTTTCAAGTGTATGCAATTTTAACTCAGTTATTCTTTACCAAATCACCACCCAGGATTAATACTATCAGAAGTCCATAAATGACTTTAAGGACTTAAAACAATATTTTTTTCCAGGCGGTGAAATATTGTAAATGTGGTTTGAAATAAGACACTGAAAAGACATCCTGCAAGTCATCCACCCATCAACCCACCCAGGAACTGACCATTTCCTATCATTATTTTCAGATTTGGCCAGCTGCCCAGTTGATCAACTTTTACTTCGTACCATTGCCACACAGGTTAGTCTGACCAGTGAAACCAGTCTGTTTTTGTTTTGTCTAGCACAGTGTTGTTGATCTCCTAATAAGGGAACTCTCAGCATGTGATAGTGTGATATTATGAAGTTTTGATACCAAGTTTTGAGTCATCTTGATGCCTTTAGTGTCCTGTATGAAGCACAAAATTAGTAGTCATAACTCATTAACTTGATGCAGTTAGTACTGAAAGCGGTTGATATCTAAACCATGATGTGTAAGGGATGTGTAAAGTTTAAGCTGTCTGAACAACAAAGTGTGTCAGTATTGAACGACTTTTAATTCTGGAATTGAAATTTTTGTTCTGGGCGGACTACTGCAAAAGCACCCCATTAGGGAGGAGTATTGTGTCAGCGCTATTCTCTTTTGGGAGTGACATGGAATCATGGTGGCAGTATAGCAGCAATTCTTTTGTGAGAAGATGACTGACATGTGTAACTTTATTGTGCATTGTTAGCCTTTACAGATGTATTTCCAAGGAGAATCCAGCTTACTTATATTAATTTCTCCAGTGGCTAGCCTTTGTTGTGGCTTGATATGAGATTATTAATATAACTGTTGGATATTTTCTATTCTTTCACCTATCAGTTTGTCAGGAGTTGTTTAAATCCTTGAATTGTCATGTATGACAAATGTCGAATGCAAATGCTCTGGTAGCATCCTTACTGCTGCGTGCGACAAAAGTCGAAATTAAGCTGCCCTGTACTTTGAAAATGAATTGGCATTCAGGATGTAATAATAAATTTCAGGAGGTGGCGACGTATAAGGGTTAAGATACACTTTAGTTCTTGTTAATGTATCTAAATTTACCATTGGTCTTCGTTTATTTCAGGGTGTTATTCGTGAACTTTATAGCGCTAGGCTGGAATACATACCTAGCTTGGGCATCAGAGAAAGAGTAAGGCATGGACAGTGGAGAGACAGACTGAAGAAGCAGCTGATGGGAATGAGAGAAAGTCTGGACTGAATGAATTAGAGATAGAAAGTGAGGAAGAGCAAGAGAGGGAAAAAGAGAGAGAGAGAAAACCTTTCTGCACTGTAGTTGTAAAAAGCTTCTCTTTGTCAAGTTTTGTGTGCCCATATTTGGCAAGACTTGTGAAAGGCCAGTTAAATTCTGCGAGTCTTTTTAATATAGCATTATTTTATATTTTGTTTATGTACTCTATACAGTATGATCTGGATGTCTGGACATCTGCAGGACCATATAAATTAGCACTAAATAAAGGGGAGGGTTAGAATAACAACGGAAGTGATGAAATTGAAAAGGTAGATGCTAGTATTCAATTCTTGAACTGTGTCTTTTTTGTTCATCTACCCTACATCCCCACCTGCATCAGCACTGACTTGGTAGTACCTTGCAGATGAAAAGAACTAAGAAAGCTGGTTGCAGGGCTGGGAACTGGATTATGGCAGCACTTAGTAGCATTATAGTGTACAGTGTAAATGTTAGCTTGCTGGCCATGCAGCAAGACTTCGAAATAAGAAAAGTGATAAGAGAGAAACAAGTAGCCAGACAAGATGGAAAGAATTATTTTAGTAGTAATCGAGATAGAAGGAACAGACTAGGACCTAAGAATTTTGTTGAATTAAACCCCTTTGTTATGTTATGTTTTTCACATGCTGATGTCAACAGCTCACCAGGAGTTCACTAGCCTGTACATATATGAGTTATGGTTTTACAGTGCTTAAGTATGATTTCAGCTGTATTGCGCCTCTGTACTAAGTAACAGCTCATGTCATAGGAAATACGGGGTTTAATCAAAAAAGACACAGGAATGCTAGCTCTGGGATATACGTATGCATGTTCAGGTGCTGTTTGGACGTCAGGACGTGCATGTACGCCATACATAGCACAAGGATAGGCAGAATGTTGAAATATGTGATGTTGAGATAAGTAGACTAGGATGTATTTTCATTTTTTTTGCCTGTTAAGCTGTACCTGAGTTGATTTATGTCATATCTTTGGAACTTGCCATATCACCCTATGTACGATATTACATGTACTTGTCTTGCTAGTTATAAGTTACAGAGAGATCTAATAAATTCTCACTTGAAGGGATTTGTCCATATTAGATGGTTGCATATACATACACTGCAGGCTCTCCCTTCTGTGTGCGTAATTTCGGGGGTGTGTCAGCTTCACAACTTTGTTGTGATCTTGAGATCATCTTTTGTTTTCAAAATCTGATGAACTTCAGCATTCGATCCCTTCCCCTGACCATCAGCACAGGTCTTTGTGAAATTGCGATGACATTGCTTTTACTTTTAAATCATGCATAAGCCAAAATCTTCACCAAGAGCATACACTTCCTGATTGTTCAGTTTCCTTCATGGGCAATATTTCAGGACACACCCCGCCTAGAGCTTGATTTCGAACTAGGGGCAGGACTGGAAAAGAGAAAGCACATGAGAAAGTTCTTAGACTATGTCTAGGGACTATCCCAAGTTTCCTTGATCTTTCTTATCCCTACCTGTAACCCTGCCACTAACCCAAAACCAAGCTGTAGGATGAATTGTCCTCGAATATTACATCTGAAATTTGCTGGAGTTCTGGGCTCAAAAAGAATTCAGTGCACTGTCGTGTGCCAAAACACCCACCTCTATTCTCACTTCTGAAGACCAGCACACTGTTTTAAGTTTGTGGGGCGTTTATGAGTAAAATTTGAGGAAGAAAGGGAGACTTGGGGAATCAGAGCCCGATAACTGATTGGCAGGTGTTTGAGGACCTGTGGTTTGAGATTGTGAGATCTTACTCTGCCGTTTTACAGATGAAAGCCATATATGCGAGTTCAGCTCTGGAGTATAATAATATTCTCTTTCTTCCACCTGGGTTATTCTCTCATAGCTTTCATAGTCTCTTGAGAGAGTCACCTGTATGCACTATTGATTCATGGATAAAAAGAAATGCAGTTTTTTTTTTTCATCTTTTATATTTTGGTGCACGCAGTCTTTTTCCATGATACTGCAGCACTATCCATAAGTCATTGCCAAATACTCTACTTCAGTAGTATTTGAAGTTTCCTGTCCATTATACATTAGCAAGCTTCAGCGCCAAATGCGAGGGGTGTTTTTCATGCATTTACAGCTACTACCTGATTCTTTCTAAATAAGAAATTGTTTATGAGAGTGCAGTTTGGAGTTGTATTAATATGATGAACAAGAAGTATATGAAGAGCATTTTTCCAAAACTCAGTAAGTGCACTTTCTTTGAAAAATGAGTTAAGATGTGTACTCAGAAATGCTTTTCTTTATGCAAAAGAAAATTAAGTTTGTAATTAAATTCTTTCAAGATTTACTCATCATAAATAGAAATTCTGTGTGTGAAAAGCAGTTATCCTTATACTACTTTGCTTTATTTCAAAAGCTTGAAAATAGTCTAGTTACTGAGTTCTGGCAAATGCTTTTCATTTGATTGTCCAGATATTTTTGATACCAGCATATATCTGATCTTAGTTACTGATATAGTCTAGATCTTGTACTGATATCACACTGGGTATGAGGGCTCTGAAGACTTGATAATCTTTGTCTATGGATGAAATGTTTTTTTTCTTTGGTCATGATGATCCTATTGCAGTACAAGGTGCAAAAGACTAGTCAGTCTTGGAAATATGTAGTTGTGTTGTTTCTTTTGTTTTTCTTTCTTTCTTTTTTTCTTTTATTTCTGTTTTGTAGACTACTACTTTACTTTTTCTTGATATTTGTCTAACGGCATTCAGTAAACACTTGAACATGTTTATTATGAAAGTCACAGGATTTACTACACCATTTTTTAAAAAGGATATTATGCAGGAATGCCACACTCCTGAGAATTCTTGGAAATCCTCAGAACATTAGTATGCAGAGATAGTCTGAATCATGATTGCAAGCAAGAGATCATTTTCATTGTTTAAGAGATAGCTTTATTTAGAGATCAAATATGATTTGGCTCTTTGAAAGCAGAGGTTTCAGATTAGAGACCAAGGCCACATGAACTCCAGTGAAGCCGCAAAAGCTTCAGAGAATTTTATGAAAAGTGAGTGGCATCCCTGATTATGGATAATCCATGATAAGGAAATTTTAAAGTTGCTCATCTAAGTTTAGTTCATGTGATGGTAACAAAGATCTTGTGTTGTAGAGGATCAGACTGTGGTTGATAAATGAATAAACAAAAAGTCTTTTCTCTGGCCTTGAGTTAAAGTAAGAGGAGGGGTTCATTTGTGTGGGGGCTTGATTTACTGCTAGTGTGAGAAACAATGATTGAACTCCAAAAATGGGATGGAAGACCATTCAGATTCATAATGGGCATGTTGTTCGGAATAGCGTTAATTGCACTTCATAGTAGGCGTAGAACAAAGTAATAAGAAATTGTTGGCAATCATAAAACGTTTTGTAATATGCCTAGTTTCATATTAAGCATGTTCATAAATAAGCATGTTTGGGCATATATGAGGATAGAAAGCCAGTTTTCATTTTAAGGGTTTTTGCGGTTAACATGATTGAGTGTATGCCTACAAAAAGATGTTCCTGCAAGATAATAATAATAATGTGAATTTATATAGCGCTTCACCCCCAGAAAGCTTGAAGCACTTAACATAATTACAGCTACATGCACACGTACTAGACACAAACACACAAGCTTACACACGCAGCACTCGCACGTAAACACATATAACAGTACGTGCATGCAATCAAAGAGCAGAAGTCTCAAGGTCAGAGAGGAGCATAGATTCCAGCCTTGATAAGTATACAGAGACTGTGCTCCCAGGCCCTAAGATACTGACTAGTCTTTCAATATCAGTATTCTGCTACAGTCTTGTCTGTCCTCATCTCAAATTATACAAATCACAAGGAACCTCACCCTCACCATCTCCCGCACATTCCACAGCACAAGAAATAAGAAACAAAGTTCGAGCTGCTCATGTCAGAATCATGGCTTTTCTTTCTTATCTTCTTGTTAAACCAATTTACAAAAAAGATTTGCTTATTTGATGCCTATGTACACAGTTGTAATAATAACTGTTAAAACTTTTTTTGACTGTGAACAGAAATAGGAAGAAAGTGCGCACACTCAACCACTCCACCCTTGCCACACACAGGCAGCAACTTTTGAGAAAGAAATGTACACGTCCATTCAGGTACAAGACCTAATAAAAAACATGGCATAAATTAGTCCATTAAGTTGATTACATCTCCGAGCACATGTTGCAGTAAATCATCAGTGAACATTTTACATGGTGAGGAGAGTGCACTCAAGTTTGGGGTGCCAAACACTGGATTTGTTCATACAATAAATACAACTATTATCATTACTTCCAAACACTATTCAACCTTTACAGGCTTAAATCTTCCTCATAAAAATCATGGCTACTATAACATCAGGTCATCTCAATTTAAAGCAGAAGCCGACTCTTTTTTACAGCAAAAAAAAAATGTATGTGATTTGATTTTTTTTTTTAAAACATGTTCTTGGTGTATGAAGAAAACGCAAAAATATATGACATAAATAACAGAACCATTTAAATGCATTGCAGACTTTAAAATTTCATGTTAAGTTACAAACAAAAAGCTCAGATCACACAAAAATTTAAATAGTGTCTAAAAATGGCTAATTAATCTTCTGTACAAATAGATTTCAAGAACCGAACAAGAAATGCCACATTCCACAAACCATTTATCCCCAATACAAATGAAAAGCAAAACAACCCACAAAACTGAACAACAGAAGTTTGGGGATGTGATGGGGTGGGGAGAAGGCAAGACAATTGTCCTGCAGCCAGTTAAAATGAAGCTTATGTTGCTAAACTAAGACCTAAGATATCAGGCTCTGAAGGTGAACAGGGCCATTCAGTGCCAAATTTTGTTTGCTGAGGAAATTGATAGTAAAATCAGTTCTATACACAAACAAGAAATTGATTTTATGGACAATGGATAAATCTGACTTTTTGTGAGGTGTATTAAATATGTAGTATAAGCTGTTCACTAATCATGATTTTCTCAGAATTTGTTTTTTCCATTGGAAGCGGCAACCCCCTGCCACTTCAAAGAGCTATATCTTGGGCCAGAATAAACCTAGGTCAAACTCATTTTTTCATCTAATGAAAGTACACACGTTAAGCTTTCATGTCACACCCATTACTTGTTTCAAGCCAACAAACAACTGAAGCCCCATTCTGACTGGTTGGAGGACAAACAGGACATGAGATGGGTAATGTGAAATACCCTTATGCTCAGACTGAAACCACATCATTTAGAGGCTGTCTGGATTCACAATAACTCACGCTTTGCTCTCTAAGAGCAGCCCTTACAATCCCGCTCACAAAGTCTTAGCCTTGTTTCTCAGCTGAGACATTCAATACTGATCAATGTATAGGTAACATGTGAACAACATCGAATATGCACAAGTTTTCATTTACACCCAAAACTTCTGTAATTCAGAACCCTGTCATCTCTACATCCTGTGGATTTAGTCTAGACAGAGGGTGAGCTTGATTATTTTATATACAACTCTCAGGCACAATGAACAATTTTTCATACACATACAGTCAAGCATGGATACCTCAAATACGTAAGTCCTTAAAGTCATATAAAGACTTATGACTGCATTATTTTCATGTGTGATATGCAAGTCGAAATCAGAGTTCCCTCCAACAAACTTTTTCATATCCAAATTTTATTCTCCACACTTGTGCTTTACATATTCTTCAAAAGTCAGCAAACTTGAAGTAGATGTGGTGCACGGAAGAATCGGAGTTATCCATGTTCAACTGTACCTCACACACAAGCACCAACGCCCAACATGATGTGCTGTAACATAACAGTAAAACCCAGTACAGATTTCACCCTCTCCCACTGCCAATGAATCCCTAAGACCAGTATGCAAATCTCTACACCTCTATCAAGCACTATAATCATATCAAACATCACAAAACAAAAACAAAACACATCCCATGTTTGCAAACAACAAAATAAAGCCTCGTCAAAAGTTCACCTATCATGTACTACAGTATCCCTACTACCACTTACAACATGATCCAACCTCCCATCTATGGATAAAGTTAAAGGTGCGGACTAATTATTTCATGCAGCAAAACCAGGAATCTGATGAACCTTTCACATTCTGGCCTCTTCCTGCTGTCTGCACATGTAGAGATCTAATACCAGGTCTGCCAGCAGTCCAGTTGATGACTTTGTTTTCTTTTTCTTTCTTTATCAGCCCAGCACCATATTGACTCTAGCTCGTTGGCTCCTTATAATAAAGCCAACTTATTTTTAATCTAGGTGGTATTGTGCGTCATAAAGAGTATTTAATATATCAGGTCCCACGGGAGAAGTATGGCTCTGTTATCACTGAGGGTTGGGCACTCGGATGAGAGGTGGTCGCTTGTCTCCTAGTGGCAGGCCACAGTTGGCATTTTGGGGAATGTTGGGGTTGTATCCTGTAATAGTGCTGGTTGGAGGAATATGCTAAGGCGAAGAACCACCTGGTGTGTCTATTTATCAAACTTGTCGTCAATAACCAAAGGGGAAAGCACAAAACCAGCATAAAGTAGGGTAAGGAATTTTTTTAAAAATATCTACTGAGCTTTTCAGACAAAATATATATATAAACATGTCTCACATACCACACAGGTCATCTAACAGGCAAATTAGCAAATGCAGAACATAATTACAATGCAAACAAGTGTTAGCAAAGCGTACTGAATACTCAAGTGGCAAAAGACTAAGCAAGAATCAAGAAAAATGTTATTTCACTATTAGCACAAGTTACCCACCCTTGTCTCACTGGACACATCTCCGTCACACACAACACACCAGTTAAAGATACATTACTAGATTTGACATGGCTGTATCCCCTCTCCACTGTGCACAGGGGATCAGTGTCAGGCTGTTATTAGTGAAAGATGTTAGCTTTAATCATTTGTCAGCCCCATTGTAAAGTGAGCTATAGAGCTTTATGAAACATTGACAAATCACCTTACAATGGAGCAACAATATATACAAGAACCCAGTGTAGCAAGCAGCTTCTTCCCCAATACTATAGAAGCAATATCAAGCATTAATGAGTATCACAAACTCAAGGTTCCCCCACACAATTACAGGGTTACACTTGGGAGGCGATCTTATCATGTACATCAGGATATCACGGCTTGTTGCACTACAGAATCCAAAGTTGTTTAGAGGTGGGTGAAAATTTTAGGAAGACTTCTTCCTATTCCTATGGTTCTGACCTTCAAGCCTTCATGCTTGATCAAGCTAGTTGGTGACTGGAAAAGGCATACAACTCAAGACCAAAACTGGCTAGGAATGTCCTCCTCTTCTTATCACTGACAGCCCAAATTGCCTCGCAATTTCATTTTCACTGAACATAACATCATTGCATGAACATAATGAAGTTTTGTGGGAAGCGAAAGAAATTTGAGGACAGATTCAGACGACCCTACAGCGGTGAAAAAAAAAAGCAAAACAAAGCTCTTTCAAACATTACAGATTTAATTGTCTCAGGATCCTGATAGATATACATCTACACTTATGAATCCCTGTCAACTGACCTCTGAGTTAAAAGGATAAGAAAATATCCTAGCCAGCACTTCTTTCACATTACTGGATAAATCCTCTTTTCTCAACATGAACACAGCATTCTCATATTCCCCTTTCCACATTTCCTCCCCACCCACCCTCCAAATATTTGTGGCTCTGCTTTGGCAAACTGTGACCGAATATCAAATCAGGACAACAAGAGTTACATGGTGCACCATTTTCAAACAAGAATGTCACCAACAGCAATTGTGTCATACCATACACGTGGGTCATACTTTTCCCTTACTAAAACCCATACATCCAGATTTTTCTAACATGCAGTAAAAAGCAGGGTCACACATATTTCCAAAAATAAAATTTAAAAACTTGACATGGCCATACCAAAGACCTACATATTTGGCATCTCTTATTTCACAAACATGGTATTTTGGATACAGTTCAGGTGCAGATTATAGCTGTTGAATATATTTGTGTGAGAACCTTGCTATCATAACAGACCAAATCACAGTTGTCATTTTGCAGCATATTTTTTTTTTTTCAGTGACAGGCAAACACTAAATTTCAAATATTTTTAAAAGATCTGGTGGCCAAACTAAGGACTTAAATGCTACCCGAAAATACAGTGAAATCCTGTCAACATGAAGTCAAAGGGACCAACCAAACCGTGGCAGGTTAAGCAAGTTAAGTGTAAACTACTTACTTGTAGGCAGTTGTCAGTCTCAAAGGACTATGAAGTAGTACCACTGGGTATCATAGTTGGGAAGGTCTAAATTCTTTATGACATACTGGAAAATTGTAGTCTTTCTACATATTTGCAAGCGTTGATTTGATATGTTGTGCCTGCAAGCTGCCGTACGTTGTCATCACCTCTGACTGACACAATACATAACATAATTTCCAAATGCTCGACCACCAAAAGACCTCCACTGGTGACGTAACAGTTGTCATGTTATCAAAGATTCACTGAAACTCGTTACTAGATTACTGAAAATATTTCACCATGAATAAAGCGTGCCTTGGGACAGGAATTTTCTTTTCGTTTGGGTTAGCTAAGGTTTCAGGTAAAGCATTGTCATGTTTAGTGAATTCTACTGTATTAGTATTTTAAGGAAGCATGTAAACTTAAAGAAATAAGACATGACACTTAGTCTGGCTTTTCTTAGGTTAATTTTTCTGCTGCAATCTCATGGTGTCCAACAGAATCTAATAATTTACAACACTGTCAGGGGGAACAAACCAAGGCAGAAATAAAGAAAAAATTCAGCCTCTGCAGGAGCCATCGACACTAAACATAGTGCAGTATGACCCACTGGGAGACGGTCTCTCAAACATATATTACCTTCATAAAACTTGTAGAGTACATATCACTAATGTGCTCCAAAAACGGTCGAGGTCAGTTCATGGCCAAAATGGAATAAGGGTAGTACATTGTTTTTATTTGATCTTGGCCTGTTTTGACAAGTTAACGAAAAAAAAAAATTAAAATGAACCAATTTTCTCCCATCAAAATTACAATTAAAAAGAAATGCACCCATTG
Organism: Ellobium chinense; assembly: GCA_033807755.1. Classification (NCBI taxonomy): domain Eukaryota; kingdom Metazoa; phylum Mollusca; class Gastropoda; order Ellobiida; family Ellobiidae; genus Ellobium; species Ellobium chinense. The sequence continues at coordinate 297,811 of JAWQUT010000492.1, forward strand.
TTTTTGCTTTGCCTTAAGCACATTTTCTTGCATTTTCACAAAATTGTGAAAACTGACTTGAGCATTATGAAAGCAGTGACAATACACTAGTTCTTTTTGAAAGATTGGACTGACGATTTCCACATATATCTTAATTCATCTACACGATCCATTCAATCACAGACATTTTAAGACTGCTGTGAAGAACAGTCAAAAAGTGCACAAAAACAAAACACGACATATGCCCAGATAAAATTACACTAGAGAAAAATGACTATATTTGATGCTCTCATCCAATCAGTATTCTCCCCCCGCTCGAGAATTTACAAGCACATCATTAAAAATGTGCCTTCTTCATGTTGATGTACAATCTCGGTAAAAATTTATTGCAGATTACCATAACAGTTGGTTTTGATAAAACTAGGACTTTAAGAGACTGTCGTAGGGCTTCTTACAGACTAGATCCTGTCAAAATAGCAAGCTTCCTGTTACCAGCTAAAATGAATGCTTTGTCTGCAAAAACAATAAAAGGCCACACTCTATAAGACAGTCAGAATGTGACCGCCTTTCTCCTGTTTACAAGTCTCTACTCACCAACAAACTTAGAAAAGAAACTATAAGTAAATGAGGTGTCAAATTCAAACCGTGTAGAAAGCGGCAGTCTATCTCTCCACCTTCTTTTAAACAGAAATTAGCTTCTAACCTCCATAATCTAAAATAAGGATAAAACCATTACATTAAAAGAAATCAAAGTGCCAAGTTCTGTAAGAAGCCCTACTTTTAACATATTAACACATTTTTCGATGCTACCAAGGCATGACCCCATACAGTAGAGAACATGATTTGGGATGGTGGGGAAGCATTTATAACTGAAAACATGTCACTAATACTATATTTGGCAACAGTCATTTCCTACACTGTGAAACTGATAAAAACCATCAAACTTTTATGCTCAAGCATCTGTTTGTGCTTAAATTAAGGAGTGTAAAAGCTAACATTTTTTTTTAGATTTTCTTAAAACCATTTCATCATCTGTCCATCCTATTCCTCTCACATACATTGTTAAGTTTGTCCTGGATTCATTCCCTGTCATTTCTTCCTTCCTCATGGTCAAACATGCAAAGAGCTCCATGTGAGCTGAATATCCCTCTTGAGAGAGACAGCTGAATATCTCTGGCAGTGTTTTCTCCACATCCTATGACTGGAGATGACAGTCTGCCCTTGTCATAAATTTGGGTGGGGGATTTGTAAATTTTGAGGATTTTTAAAAAAAATTGTTTCCCAACTTCTCCCCAGACTATCGCCAGAAAATACTGGGGTTTTGGCATGCATTTAATGAAGTCTTGGGAAGATTTTGAAATTTAAGGGGCAATTTGTGTCAGGCGATTGCATGGTCTGGAGAAAACACTTCAAAGAATGAAGTGATATTGATGGAGCCTGGCAGCCCATTCTGTGAAACCTGTGCAGAAATTACTATGAAAAGCAAACTGTAACTTCACTGAGCAAAGAGTTTTCCAGCTTTCATCCACCATATTGATTAACAGCTTTCATCTCTTGTGCCAAAATAACAGATCCATAGCCAGAAGAAAATGCAGCTGTCATACACTGAAGTAGCTGAGAAGATGGCCCTCCATGGAATGGTCTGTAGAGGAAGTGATGTTCTTGACAGATACCACAGAACTTGACTATAATTTTGAAATGGAAGTTGTGGCTCGTAATGATGATGTCCAAGACACTAATGACCATAAAGGAGCACAGTGACCATGGGAGAGCTCTGTTCTCAGAATATGCCATCCACACCCTGCCCTTTTTTCACAAGAGGCGGGGCAGAGTATGGAGGAAGGGCAGTCTTGTGGAGTGTGAAGAAGTCATTCTTACAACCTGATGTCCGCATCTGCAGTTATACAATGAAAAGGTATATGATGGTCTTTGAAGCTCTGATGGAAGATATGGCTGAACTGATGATGATATCAGCAGTGTACTGGGGACAGAAAGGCTGCGCAAACTCAAACTGGGACCAGAACATCATATCTTCTGGACATTCTGTGGAACATCCAGGTCTCATATAAACTAACAGGATGTATGATGAGAAGATCCAACTTCAGCTCCGAAGCTCCATGAAGATGTGCAGGTTTGGCAGCCCTCCGGTGTGACCTCTCCCCATCTTGTTAAGACGTCTTCACTGGTGCAACTTTTGTCCACATAATTTATAAATCTGTACAATCTAGGACAGCTGCAAAGAAAGAGAAACAGAATGACAGGAGAAATTACAAAAGGATTTGCATTCAACACCCTATCAAATCCAGATATTCAATAAACTCTAATGTCTGCTTAGTCATAATAGTTTTGACACAATAGGCAACAGCATAATCTGTAAAAGTCAAGTGATAATTGCAATTCATTTCAACTGCAATCATTCTGTGCAGAATGCAACACAGTGTGGGTACATTTATGTGGAAATCTCTCTCTCTTTCAGTAACACCGATTTCTATGGCTGTCACTGCAAGCACACATTTTTCAAACCAGTGGGAATACTGTATTCTCAATATCAACTTGTGAACTTGTGAAGTCAACTAATAATTGCAAGTCGTATTATCTGCAACCTTTCTGTGCAGAGTGGATTATCAAGTCGGTACCTCTATGTGAAAATCTCTTTCTCTTTCAGCAACTAACACTGATTTCTGTGGCTGTCACAACAAGCACGCTTTGATTCAAGCAAGCAGGAATACTGTCTTCTTAACTTCAAGCAAGTAGGAATACTGTCTTCTTAACTTCAAGCAAGTAGGAATACTGTCTTTTTAACTTGAACTTGTGAACTGCCAGGAGAATGCTATCACTGCATGGGATAGACATACAATCCAAATATTTCATCAAGGCTGGAACTACTTAGTCCTGGACTTATAGGAATCATGGTCAAGAGAAGAATTGTAGACATCTCTTCATACGTGAGAAAAGAGTCATTTTCCTGAGTCTGTTCTTTACAAACTTAAGTTAAATGAATCTGTCAAACCAATGAACATTTTGCTTAGTGTAATGATATGACTTAGGGTGAGCCCAAAGAAAATTCTAAAAGTCTACTTCCCAAGTGCCACCATAGGTGTCGTCGAAAGACATAGGGACCCTACAAGGGAAGCCAATCTAATGACTGTCTGAATAAAAAACTACCCTGCCAGTCGATGTTTTGGCCTTCTAACTTCTTCACACCCTGCTAAATCCACACTACACTAGGTCACAACTGTCATGGCACCATAGCAGTTCTATATTTGTCTTTTCTGTTTCAGGAATTTGAACTTTCACCATCTATAACCCTCCTCCTCCCTCGGGTTTATTACAGGTCATACCTATATCACATATTTGTTAACATATGTTAACTCTAGTAGCATGAAGTGCCCAGGGTCCAGCCACCTGACTGGCTGTGTGACCATTATTATGGATAATAACAATTCTGAGTGTTGTCTGCCAGCCAATAAGCTGAAACCAAGCTGCAAAATTTTATCACCACCTCACACAGTTGATGCTGGCATGTGAATTTATTCTACCTTCCCACCTAACACAGTGAATCAAGGTCTCATTACCTGGACTCATCTGTTCCTCCCCTCTCCTCCCCCGCCCAACCCACCAACACTTACCTCATGTATTAATGCTGTGACTCCCCAACTTTCATTTTGTACATCTGTTGTCTGGCCACCTCCACCTGCAATCAACACCACAACACAAACATCACCATAAAGTTCAAATTAAGAACACCCTTCATCAAATCTACTTACTGCCCAGTCAGGTGCGAAAAAGTAATAGAAAGCTGCCAATGTCTGAAAACAGGAAACAATAGAATGGCACTTTCTCATCTTGCTGGATTTATAAGAATTTAGTTTTTTTCAGTAAAATACGAAAACGTGAAATTTTTGCATACTCATTACTAATAATAGCACGGTTAAAAAAAAACAAAACATGAAGGACCATGTTTGCTAAACTAAAGTATTTATCAACTCTAGTAGCACGAGGCACCTCAGGTCCAGCTGCATGACCAGACCACAACATTCGCTGCAAGTGTTGTCTGCTGGCCGATCAACTGATTCCGGACTGCAAAATTCCACCGCCACCTCACATGGATGGCGCTAGCATACATATATATTCTACTGTAGCACCCAGTGGAGTGGGGTGAGAACTGGTTCTACCCTAGCATCACAAGGGTCAAGGACCCCAACATTTTTAAAGACCATTCAGGATCCCTAAGGATCCGCATAAACCATATAACAAACTAGGACAATACGAAGTTGTTTTCACAATTTTTGACCAAGTAGCCTAGTTACAATTTGCAAAGAAATACATGTGAAAGTCATACCTCACCCAGATAGCCCACATGAAAGCCACTACTGCAAGTTTCAAAAATGACACTAAACAGATATTTTGTGAGAGATTTTTAACAAGATGGACACCTACCCTAGAATCTCCGTTGTGATTGGGGTGATGTGGTTGGTCATCATCTGGGGACAAAGCAACACTTGTCATTTCTTCACACTCAAAGAATAGACAAACTGCCTATAATTTCATTAATAAAATGCAGATCTATAATTCAAAAAGTACTATTTCTCTCTTACCACACGACAGAAAGCCACATCAAGATGACATGGCGGTTCAAAGTTTACAAGAGGCGGACAAATTTGTGATTAAGAGAAAATCGATTAATCCGAGATCGATTAGGTGGACTTGATTGTAAAAGGCAGACCGTTCAGAGAAGACATCAAGATTCAGGCATGCAAAATTCAGAAACATCAGACTGCTATACTAAAGGTGGACTTGACCACAAACTAATCATATATTATGTTGAGAGATAATGATAATTCTGTAAGAATTAATTGGAAACTCAGGAGCAAGTCCCAATTGTGGACACACTATACTCATTACAAAAACAGACTCTTTTAGTATCTCTCTCTCTCTCTCTCTCTCTCACACACACACACACACAGAGAGAGAGAGAGAGCAGAAGAAAGGAAGACTAAACGAGTGAGGGAAGGAAAGAGAGGAGAGAAGGAATGCATGTCTCACCGGCAATTGTAATGTCCACCGTGCTTAGTCCAGAGGAAGTGTTGGGTTTGTCCTTGGACATCTCCTGGGCTTTGGCTATTACAGCCTGGGCCTGAACTGCATCGGCCTCCAGACTCTTCATTCTGGGGAGACAAAAGGTCAAGTTTACATGGTGACCTTCACAAGAGTCATGATCAAGGTCACATTCGCACAACCATGGTCAAGGTCATTTTCAGACAGCAGCAGTCAAGATCATTTTCATACACAGCCTTGGTCACGGTAACCTTAAGAGACATCAAGGTCATTTTCACAGGCAACAATCACTAAGCTCAGAGAGGTCAAGGCCACATGCCCTTTCACAGGATGGAGCAAAGGTCAAAGTAGCCTATGCAATTCAACAGATAGCAGATGTTAACAGCATGCAGGCAAGTGTTCAAAACATAGTCTCTGCAATGATCTAAAGGTGGATGTGTCAAATTCAATACTTCATCATTACTAAGGAAATTCCTCAGATGGGATCAGCTCACTGGCAGAGTCAGCTATGCTCATCATAAACACATACTTAAATCTCTGTACATATCATTCAACACAAAGCTTTCAATCATGATTTTATCTTGGCAAACTAATGCGATCTGTGAAATCAACACTGGGAGCCTCCTCTTTAGTGAATCTAGTTTGAAAATCCTTGCTTGTTTAGCCAAACTGGTTGCATTTATCCTATGGAAGAATGCAGATCAGCACTGCGGTCCAATCCTTTTTCACAAGAGTGTTAACAAGAGCAATTGAATGAGAGACAAGCAACCTTGCAGATGGTTGCATTTCTTGAGGAAAAAATTGACAGGATCTGTGGACACACTGTAAATGAAAGTGAAATACAGAATGTGGACTCTACAACCTGAGTATGTCACAGGACATGCTAACAAGATCAACTGAGATAATACAGAGCACAGTACAGAATACCGGCACAAACATGCTCTGATATTCAAACAGTACAGACATGAAGAAAGACAGACCGATGGATGAAAATTAAAAGATGGTGAACATGATAATACAGGTGGTGAACAGGATAATACAGGTGCTGCAACAAAAACATAATAATATAATCACGATACTTGTGACATTCCCTAATGAAGGTTACACACATGCATAAAGTTTGAGATCACTTCAACTGGACTTCCAAGGAAGGATGATCTATTTATCACATCATTTTTTTCTCCCTCTCAGGGGCCCAGTGACCTTAGCTGCGGCCTGTTCTAATGCATTTGTCACTTCCCTGGCCAATTTAGGTTAAATTAAAGCAGCATTATTTCAGGTCAGAGGTTTGAAAAGACAGGGGCTGCCGATGAGCTAATCCCCCGTTCTTTTCAAATAGCCTGAGACCTCATGAGGCTTTTCATGGGGGTGGATCAAATGAGGAGACACAGCAAAAAACTTTGCTTGTTATTTGCTATTAAAAGTAATGTATTTTTTTTAGATCAGATGCTTATCTCCATTACTGGTGAGTGGATAAGGCCGACGAAAAATAGGGCTGGAGTGACGGCAATGGACAGTACATTGTAAAATATAGCAAAAAGATTTGGGCATGTGTAACCTAATATACAACAAGTCTAGTAAAATGAGGACAAAATTCCTCAATTTTGCAGCAAAGTTACTAAACAAGTTTTTAAATATTCATATGTACTCATAGACTAATGCAAATATCTCATCCCTTCATCCCCTTTCGTTACAGCCATTCTATTTATTTGCCCTTCTTCAAAATGAAAAATAAAAAACTACTTCAGTCCAAAAGTTTCACTTAATGACTGAAAGAAATCACAATCATCCAACTCCCTCTTCCCCTGTTCTAAAATTTGTCTGTTGTGTTTATGCTAACTAGATATTTTATTTACCTCCTTGTTATATGAATTAATAATCAAGAGACTGACTAAATCATTAGATACCTTCCTGTTTGCTGCACAACCTCAATAATCAGTGATGTATTGAAAGATCAGGGATGGTAACAGCTGATGGCAAAACTTTAGGATACTGTGATCAAACTGCAGGTCTTTATTCAAAACTGAAGCTATTTTATCATTCATTCCATTTCCTCTTTATTAAAATATGCTATGTTTCAAAATTTGATATATGGTTTTCCGAAAACTCTGCCTTCCCTGTAAAGATGTACTCGGTGGACAGGAGGGGAGCAGAGAAGATTTAGCCATAGAGCTTCACAGGTTGTCCTGAGACTACAAAGGAAAGGGAATTAATCATTTTTAAGTCATTAATTGCCGCTTTTCTAGACACCCGTTAACACTAAACATGTCAAAGGACACAATTCTGTCAAAATTAACATCAGATTTTAAAAAATAGAGATTTTTCTTTCCTGTCTTCATTATTATTGTAATAGAGGTGACAGCTACTGACAACAGGCAATGCAATAAAACTCAGGGCAGGCAATGGCAGGTGATTTGGTAAATAAAGGGTTAAGTATCAGTCATGGAAGGTAGCTGAAGCCCAACAAGGGGAAACCCATGTAGCTGAGGCATTGAGACATCCTTCCATCTACTCCACCCCTATTTTACCAAGTTTATTATCACTGAGACATCCCTACACTTACCGAACCCTATTTTTCCAAGTGTATTATTAAGACATCCTTACACCTACCCCACTCTTATTTTAGAAAATTTATCAATGAGACACCCTTACACCTACCTTAGCCCTATTCTACCAAGTTCATCACTGAGACTACCTTCCACCTACTCCTCCCCTATTCTACCAAGTTTATCACTGAGACATCCTTCCACCTACTCCTCCCCTATTCTACTAAGTTTATCACTGAGACATCCTTCCACCTACTCCTCCTCTATTCTACAAAGTTTATCACTGAGACATCTTTCCACCTACTCCTCCCCTATTCTACCAAGTTTATCACTGAGACATCCCTCCACCTACCCCACCCCTATTCTACCAAGATACCACTGAGACATCCTTCCACCTACTCCTCCCCTTTTCTACCAAGTTTATCACTGACACATCTTTCCACCTACTCCTCCATTTTTCTACCAAGTTTATCACTGATACATCCTTCCACCTACTCCTCCCCTATTCTACCAAGTTTATCCTGAGACATCCTTCCACCTACTCTTCCCCTATCCTACCAAGTTATCACTGAAACATCCTGCCACCCACCTCACTTCTATGCTACCAATTTTACCATTAAGCCATCCTTCATCCACCTCACTCTTTTTCTACCAGGTTTATCAAATTTTAACAAGTTCGTGAAGTTTCAGCAAGTTTATTGATCATGCCCAGACTGTACTGGACAATACTGAACTGGTCAAAATAACATTTAAATAAATAGCAGGACAGAGTAGATAAATTAGATGATTATCCACTGTCTGTGAGGCATATGCAACAATCATCTGAACACACTGGTATTAGGTACACCTTCAACCAATTCTATATATGTATAGCTGCCCTCCTTCTCTAGACCCAAATAAAAAAGCAGATCCAAATCCATGAAGTGTTCAAGCTTCCCCTCTTTAAAACATCAAGCATTTGTAATACATGAACAATAATACAATTCTCAGCATACTTTTGTCAAAACCAGGGGGAAAAGGAAGAGCATACAGTGTAGCAAAAAATAATCCATGCAGAACATCTACGAAAAAGATGAGAAAATTATACTGAATATGATAACAAAAGTATTACAAACATAATTTCAAGGAAATCAAGGTAGCAGTTCATGCTCCATACATACAGCCAAGCTGAAAAACAGTATGTCTAGAAAGCAGCTTCACTTGTGCATGGTTTATGGAAGTGAAGTGAAATGAAACACTATGAGAGCAAACTCTCAACCACCCACGCTAGCTGTTCACTAATACCAGCACTATGGTCAAACCAATATTTACTAGAGGCTTCACAAGGCAAATACTTTATTGCAGCGCATGACCAAATGTTTACTGTGATGGATTCAAGATCTAGAAGTCTTGGGTTCAATTCCTGATCTTGGTTATGTTGTAAATGCCTAGGGAGGTATTTCATTCACATATTCCTCAGCCCACTTATCTATAGAATCAGTGCTTGGCTATAGGCAGTGAAAGATAATTGTCAGAATGCTATATTTCATTCATATATTCTTCAGCCCATCTATACATAAAATGGGTGCCTGACTACAAGCAGTGAAAGATACTGTCAGAATGCTAGTGATCAGTGCTTGTAAAAATGACGGTGGCCTTGTATGCTCCTCTAGGAGTTGAGGAAATTCTAGGAGTGATCCGGCCTGCTGCGGTAACAACAGATGAAATCATGTGAGTGGGCACCAGTCTAGATATGAGGCTTGTAAACCCCATTACCATTACAAAATAAATGTAGCTAGGCTAATGATGGGAGTAGGCAGAGCAGTAGGCTCATTTGTTTGCCTATTCAGCACAATCATGGCTATATCATATATGAAGTTTTGAGCCCTTGTCTTGCCACTAACAACTGGGTGCCTTTGAAATATCACCCCAAAAAAAAAAGGTGCAGAGAGAAACCCAAAGCTATTGGGATCCAAAGCGAGGACTTCTCACACCAAAAATGAAGCACTTTTATCTGTTGATCATTCTGCCAGTTATTATTCAGCTTCTACTTTAAAGTCCATTAAATGTGGGGAGAAAATGTGATTAAAAGGACTGAAAAGATAGGGAGTCAATTACATCTTCCACTTTTTCTCTACCATGTCAGCAGCTTGTCATAACCTTTGAAATCACACAGCTTTGTAAAGACAGCTACACACAGTGATCCACAAGGTCAAAGGTCATGCTTCTAAAACCCTCATTTGTACTCCTGACTCTAGTATAAGTAATATTGTCTCTTTCATCAAGAGAGTGAAGCCACCACAGTCCTTGACGAGAATATTTGTATGTCTATAATTTACTGTCATAGATAGTATTACGAGGAGTACAAGAAAAATAGAAGTTTTCATGCATACAAGTACTAAGACTGTATGAGGTGTGAAGTTTTAAATGCTTACATGGCAAGGCCACTTTCAACATAAAAATAAATACATTATGCCCTCAAGGACCTATATTACACTTGTTTTGGTAACTCGCTGACTACCAAGACAAAATCATTCTTGATTTTAAAAAAAAAAAAAAAAGAGAGATCTCCCACAATGACTCCTCTTAGTCTTGACCTCTCAAATTTTATGTTGCAGCTCCAGATGGCTGCAGGAGAGTTCTTTCACTAAAACAGTTGTGAGGCTGATCTATTGTTCGAAACAATGGGGCCCATTTTAGCTAGCAACTGATAACTCTGACTACATCTGATATTGATTTAAGAAAAAAGCATTTAAATTCAATGAGGCAGAAAAGGCAAAAAGCGGGAAAAAATGTGTTTTACTTCTACATGCTCCAATCCACTGGGAACAGAGACTGTCAAAGACTAAGAGCTTACTAATATGTAAGTCAAAGTAATCTTGTAATTTTCTCCTTTAACTAATAAAAGTTTTCATGTGATTTTAAAAGTTACCACAATCTTCAAAACGTAATGATGCTTTCTTCACACCCTCCCCCCTTCTCCTCCCCTACCAAATCAGTGATCAAGAATAAAAACTCAAGCCCACAGTTGACACTGAAGCAAAGATGACCACACCATACAGCGATGACGTGACTATTTCCCAACATGAAACTACTAACAAAACTTGTCAGATTTTGCCTTGTCACAAATTTGAGCCCTGGCCCTCTGTTGTTTACACAAAATAAAAAAAATTGATAGAGTTCTATTATGGTGATCTGTCTTCAAGTTTGCACACAGCTAGCTCTAATTCAAATGAAGTCTTTGCAATGTATCAGGGTGTGGACCACATTAGTTACATGGCTGGGTTAATAAATCACCATTTATCAGACATCATTTTGCACTCTGACATGCAATTTTACTTTCAAATCCAAAGACAGCTCAAGCTTTGTTGCACACCAAGAAATGGTCACGGCAAAACTCATCTAAATTCAAGTTTTTAGATCACTTGCAATGCTTGGTGTTCAAACTGTTATAGTTTGGATTTGACATGGAAGACTGCACATCAAGGTGCAAAATGAAGCATTAGTTATGGTGATGTACTACCCTGGGCACCTGACCAAAAGAATGCTTTGCACAGACCTCACTGTCAGCCCTAGGAATCATGCTACTGCGACTGTCCTAGTGAGGCACAATTCATTGTTATCATCTCTACAATATGATCAATGATCCACAAATGGTTATGATGAGTCAAGTTTACAAGCAATATAAAGGCAAGGTTTGGCTGGAAACAGATCTCATGTGTAACCTTCTA
>JAWQUT010000492.1:318689-338911 GCA_033807755.1 Ellobium chinense
GGGGGGATGGGCAGAATTGGAAGTGAAAGAATAGAGAACCAAATAATTTGCCCATTATTCATTCATTATTAACACCAGAGCAAAAGGAAGCAGCAAGAGGAACCTAGATGAGACTCATCTATGAGAGAGAAAAACAGTAGGGAGTCAGGGAGAGAATGGTAGAGAAGGACAGAGTAAGAAAACTTTGCCCCTTGTTCTGCATCCAGGGTTAACATATTTTGGGGGTTTGGAAATCTCCGAATGGGACAGTGTGCTCCAATGGAATACAGTAGGGTTTGCTTAATGCATATTATATTACTGAGGTGAATTTAATATCAAAGTACATCTGATTAATAATAATGATAATAATACTAATGCAGCTTCTACATCTCATATCCAGGCTAAAATTCCATTCATGACTTCACACCATTATTATCCCAGTAGGCCTGATAGCTCTAGGACTTTCTCAACCCTGTGAGGAGCACACAGTGCCACCGCCATATAAAGGCACTGATCATTAGCATTCTGACAACATGAATGGATAGAATAAAAATGAATCAGTGCATGTAAACTCCTACTCAATAACAATGTATACATATTAATGAGAACTTAATATTTGAAGTTCCATTGTATAAAGACTACTAAGAAACCAAACCAATCACATTAAGTGAGGTTATGCAACAGATTAGTCAGGGAATCTTCTGGGCCAAGACAACCATCTCACCCACTTTTTCATTACTAGAGAATGCCATGAATCTTAAGACAGAAAATCCTAAACATCTGCCAATGACATGAATTTCTATCCCTTCTTTGTGTAGGCTGTAGCTTCCAAGGAGCCCAGACAAATTTGAAAGGGAAACTATTGATTTATCATCGAGTGTGCCGTCTCCTCCCATCCCCCTGCTCTGGCACTGACCAAAGACTGTAAGGCCTGACTCGCTCGTACATTTTACTGTCTGCATTATCCCACGCTTCTCCCACCTAAAGCATGGTTTAGAATAAGGAGCGGGAATGGGAAAGAAAAAGCACACAAGAAAGAGTTTCTAGACAAAGATAATGTCTAGGGACTGTTCCAAGGGTCCTTGTTTCTTCCCTAACCTATATTCCTGCCCCTAATCCTAAACCAATGCTTTAAGTGAGAGAGCCCCAGGATAATGTCAACAGTAAACTGCATGAGAGAGAGCAAGACCAAGCCAAAGCAAGCTGTCATTTGTCTTCCTATTGCCCCAAATGACAGGGCACAGCAAACACACACGTGTGTACAAATATGTCATCATCACTAGCTGCTTCACTGCACTGGGGCCTGCTCAGCTAAACTCCCTTGTGGATGGCGCCACATTCGTCTGTGTTTGAGACATGAGACAAGCAGATATCATCAGGACAAGCGGGTGCCAGTACTATCAATATCACAAATCGCTGCCTGGAAATAATACTGTCGTAAGTTCAACAGTATTAAGCGCGGGCAATCAAAGGAAGGCAATCAATAATATAAATGGCATTTCTTTCACACTGCCTTGGTCTAAATATGAGGGAGAGATTAATTTAATGCATCCTTCTTGAGTCATGAAAATGTAGAGAATGGTTAGTATATTTTGTCAGCCAAAAGGATGTAAAGAAAAGGGCATGTTTTAAAATCCATCAAGTCCCACTTTTGCCAGACCTAACAGAACACTGCTAGAAAAGCAAACTGTATGGAACGAAGAATGACCTCCTGCCAATGATCTTTTATACAACCCAGACTTAACTGAGCTTTCAGCATGATCAGATTTAATGAACATGGAAGAAAAATCCAAAATAAGAATAATTTTATGTATTTCGTCAACAAAGGATGTTAAGTCAATACTCCACACAATTTACAGGCAATAAACAATTCAAAGACTTGGTATCTGGACCATCTCCTGAAAACTAGGATCTCTAATTTTCTCATCAGTCTGCACTTCAACAGACTACTGCCAGATATCTGGCTGATGTAAATATGTGTGGCTTCCTATAAGCTCAATGAGATATGCCAAGACTTGCATATGCTGTGGACGTCTAGAAGTGATATTTTTCCCCCCATGGACGTGATTTTTTGAAGAAAAAAAAAAGTTCTAGTCAAAATTTTCAAGGGGATTTCTTGTCATCCCTTCCTAATTTTTTCTTAGCAGCCTCTTCATACACAGTGCATACCTGTAAGTTGTTCACAAAAAAAAGGATCCTACAGGCCATAAGCAGTGAGCAACTGACCGTGGTATACGCAAACCACAGCACATGCAAAAGCATGAGTGCTTTTCCATTGTTATGGGCAGTCTTGTAATTCACACTGGTTACTCTTCATCTTGACTCTTCTAAAACGATACTTAATACATGAGAAATCCCAACCTACCTTCATGTCCCTCTCATCTCTTGCCTATTCTTTGACCTCTGCTTCCTACTCAACCATACCTAGTTTACCCCCCGGCCTCCCCCATACAATACTTAATATCATAACAATGACTGAAAGGACTTTCCAACAACCAAGTTAAATGTCATCTTAAAATAAGACAAAGACTGACCATCCTACTATTCTATGAAGCTGACAAATGACATGCCAGAGGGTTGAGACATAACTATTTCTTCCCAACTGGCCACTCTAACAAGGCAACCAACGCCTCCAGCATTCCCCAGACCACTAATTACTGGACCTAATGGTGCCTGATAACAAGCCACAGCACCATGAAGAGAGTGGCTGGCCGGTCACTCCTGACCCACCAGTGGTCAGAAACTGTCACTTATTCATCACAATCGGACACACACTGACTCATTCCCAACCTCTTGCCACTTGTTTCCACAAGCTAGACAATGATCTCTCTCCCCACTCTCCCTGCCCCCCCACCATACACACATATAGACTGATCAGTGGAAAGAAACTGTCACCTATTCAGCATCGTCTGAGATGCACAGACTCATTCTAATCCTCTGCCCTCTTAGTCTAATGTTATTTGCTTCCACAACCTAGACAGTGACATCTATACCCTCTCCCCTTATCCACACGCTGATCAGTGATCAGAAACTGTCACCTATTCAGCACAGTCTGAGATGCACAGACTCATTCTAATCCTCTAGCCTCTCATTCTGATGTTATCTGTTTCCACAAGCGAGAAAGTGCCTTCTTCCCCATCCTCTTCCTTCCTCCTCCCTTTCCTGGCTAACAAGTGGTCAGAGATGGTCCCTCAGTCAGCACAGTCCAACACTGATTAACCCTTTTTCATCAGTGTTGCCACTCTGGTTATGTGGTTTTTCTCTACTGCAAGAAGGATTTGTTTTCCTTACTTTTCTCCCATGCACAATGTTGAAGCAAAGATAGTGGAGAAACAAAATCAATAACTATCAAAAAGAAGAAAACCAGGCATTTTAACCACTTTGACCAACATTTCATGATTTCATCTAAACAACTTCCAAAAAGTGGTTTTCTTTACACACGGAAACTGGCTTTTCATTGGACCATTTTACCCTACCATAGGGAAAAAGTCTTATGAGTGGTACCACTGATTCTCATCTTCAAAAACTCAATCCGATGTTCATTGTCTCCACAAGCTGTTTCAGATTACATATACGTCACTCATAATCTGGGTGCCACTGACCAATGTTGTGGTCAGTATGGTCACATTCAAGCTACTCATGCCTGTCCTCCTCCTTTTTCCCCTTATGATCATTCTGCCTAACAACCCCTTATTCACTTCCCCTACCTGCCACCCAGCAACTCAAAGCTACCCTTACATCCCCCTTCCCTCCACCCCCGGCCACACACAATATATCCAACCAATCAATTCCTTCACCCTTTCTCATTCTATCAATCATTCCAGTGTCCACTACCCCAACTGACACTCAGACCTGGCCCATTAGATCACCGCACAATCAATCCCGTGTCCTTCACTAAAACACTCTCCTCATCCCTCTACTCTCACCACCACTACCACCAACAACAACAACACCCTCCCCATATCAAAACTCCCCACAACTCCCTGACCACCAACTGTCAATTCACAAATCAGTGTCCACTTCAGCCTTTCTAGCCAAGCCAGTCGGACCGCAGACATGCCACTCTTAACCCTATAATCACTGGCCACAATTGTGACAAATTAATCTGGTGTGCCTCCCCCCAATCCCCTCTTCCAAATGATGCCCCTCAAAATCTCTGACTGCCTGTTTGCCCAGTCCCCTGAATGGCATTTCTAATTACTGTGCCATGTCCAACCCTGGTCAGTTCAGTTCTAGGCCAGACCATCAATCAATCAGCATGAGTAACTGAATTACTGCTAACATTCAAACTGTCTCTCGATTCAACAAGGTTTCAGCTTCACTCTGCTCTTTTCTCCTCCAACCCCACCTTTCCCCCTCCTCACTTCTCACTCACACAAACTCACTCTCACTCTCTCTCTCTCTCTCTCTCTCACTCACTCACTCACTCACTCTCTCACTCACACACAAACACACACCCCCCTCCCCCACACACCACCTTCAATCAAAGGACAAAACAAAAAAAAGAGCACTTGAGCTCACTATCAGTCACAATGTGCTATGAAATCGTTACCCAAATCGAAAAATCACGCACAAAATTACAACAAACTTTCTCTTCCATCAAAAGACAAATATAATAAATGAGAACACCGTCAGTCAGAATGGGCTTTACAATCCACTCAAAAGGGAAAAACAAACATACACAAAATTACCCCAAACTTTCTTCCATCAAAGGACACAAAATGACAGAGAGGNGGGGGGGGGAGAGAGAGAAGGAAAGAGGGGATGAACCTGACCCCTTCCACTAACCATCCTTTCTAAACCCCATCCCTAAACAATATGCCATTGGAAAGCAATCAATTTTTTTTCTTTCTTTATAAAAATTTGGACAGCAGGAACAAAAAAGGTAACTTCTGTTTAAGTTTTATAAAAGTTCTCTTGAAAAAATGTTATCACTGAATTTCAAGGAATGAAAATCATCAGCTTATCATTCTGATCAAAGTTCAGCATTCATAGCCCTCTCCTCTAGCAAGCTTTCTCAAACAGTCCAGTCTCCTCCTATATTGATCCATGCCACAAAATTCTGGGCTCACCTCCCTCATTCACTATGGCTCTTAAAACCAGGGTGAGTGGGGGGCAGGGGCAGGATAACTCATTTATTCTTTGGCTGGCTTCCTCACAGAGCTCCCCTCCCTGGAAGGAAAGGGGAGACAACATTTAATATGCTTAATTTACCTCCCTTTATGCAAGAGCAAGCCAGCCACGAAAAGCTTGTCTGCTCTTCTTGCTAGTGTTAAATCGGGGTTTTTTTTGTTAAAAATCAGGCACTGCAATGGATTGTCCCCACTCCCCCCCCCCCTCCCCTTTCTAAAAAAAATAGTATAATGGAAAACATCCTGATCCTCCTGAAATCATAGTTTATTGACCAAGACGCCCGTCTAGCCAGTTTACTGTCAGCACTTTTAAAGCTTGCTGATCATGATCATCTTTCTTGTGATATCTTCAGTTCCCCATTAATACAGAGATTACTCCGACCTCCCCACCCCATCTAACATTACGAGACATCAATCGTCTTTTTCCAGAGGGCGAAAATATTAGCACAACATCCTTTTAACGGCACCAAGTGGCGCCCCCACCCCCCCCTCACCTAAGTAAATTGAGCAAACAGTAACCATAGCCATGGTAAGCCATGGTATGTCCTATGATGACTGCCTGCTCAGCCTGATGGACGTGGGTCAACTGAGTAGAAGGAGAAAAAAAATAATAAAATCTGGAAATACCAAGGTGCCACTAGAGCAATTTTCAGCCAGCACAAGCTGGAATTTCTGACATTTTCACATTATCACGACTAGACTGCTTTCAAAGCAAGATTTGCTTGCTCAATCTGATGGATGTGAATGAGCTACAGAGTAGAAAGAGAAGAAGACAAATAAAAATGAAGTCTGGAGATACTAAGGCATCACTACAACAATTTCCGCCAGCACAAACTAAAAGTTCGGACATCTCCAAACTATCATGTCTCCACTGCTTTCAAAACAAGTCTTGGGTAATGTACCCTGTAGAGGGACTTGCACACTTGGGATTCAGGGGCTGTGAAGAATTTTTCCACAACCTATAAATTTCTTGACACTGATTGCCATATCTGGAAGACAAACCCCCTTCTCCCCTCCCCTCAAAAGGCCGGCTGGTCATATAGAAAGATACAACTCTTTGGAAATCAATACAGACGATGTTGGAAGTTTGTGAAGTGAAGCAAAAAGCAGAGAATCTCCAAGAGTCTGGCTGTGATAAGATGCCCTGAGCCCCAGCAGTTCTTTCATATCCTTATAATGAAATATTTATTCGCACACGTACTCTAAGAGAACTCGGACAGGTTCAAAAATAGCCCACCTCCTCACACACAGCATTATATTCTATATGAACAGAATTATACTCTATATCTATATCCTGGAACAATACATCACACATGAAATGTGTTAGAAAATAATCACAGTAACAACTACCACAACAACAATAACAAACACAGACCACAACCGCATTGGCTGGAGCAGTATTAGCAATAAAAAATGAATGAAGGGACAACATAGAGTCTGCGACAGTCAAATGATGGCATGGCAAAGAGTCAGTGACCATCAAAAAAAATGACATGGCACAACGCAAGCCACAGGTAAAGGAAGGCATGGCAAAGATTCAGTGAAAGTCAAAGACAGGCACGGCAAAGAGTCAGTAACTCTCAAAAAAAAAAAAGGCATGGCACAGAGTCAGTGACAGTCAAATGATGGCATGGCAAAAAATCAGTGACAGTATAATGATGGCAAGGCAAAGAGTCAGTGACAGTCAAAAGATGGCATAACACAAAGTCTGCAATAGTTAATGATGTAGCAGCACAATGGTTAGTGACAGTCAACTGATGGCATGACAGTCATGATAACAACAACCACATGCACAAAAACTACTGATGCAATGGCTTACAAAACAGAACAAACAGCAATGGCGACAGCAGCGTAATGGAAACAGCGATGAAGCCAGTGATGACAACAATAAGATAACTGGAGGATCATTTCATTTCCAGTGACATCACCATCCATGGAATTATTCTATCACCAGACTTAGAGGCAAAAGGGACGAACATACAGGTTGGACCATTCCATGGATCTTGTTCCGACAAATTTCATGCAAAGATAACCACAAGTGTATTGTGAGGAGTGTCAACCAGCTCCCAACCAGATTATTTGTTTTTGTTTGTTTCACCTTGTAAAAGTAAATGTGACATGTTGCTTGTTGAAAGTGAGCTGACAAGGCAACTCTCCATGGGATGGCCCAACTGCTAGTTGTTCCATATTTCATGCACAAACAACACATGCAAATATTCAGGTCAAGGTCATCTGACGCTGGGAATTTTGTAAACTGTTGGTCAAGTTTTAATCTCCCTTGATATCAACACTTTGATATTAGCTCTAGGGCAAAGTATCCCCTCTGGACTTCCCACAATTTTAGCCTACCTTTGATTTGGCAATATTTTAAATGTGAGGAGATCCTTGACTCCACTTAATCACAAATTCAAGGAAGCACTAAAAAAGCTGGCTTTTAAGCAGAAGGTGTAGTTAAGCATGCTGGCAGTGCTGTTCACCGGCAATTTTATGCTTCATGTAAAACGTTGTATTTAAGTGAAGACAGCAAGTAAGTGGAGTCAAGTGGACCTCTGCTCTGTTGGGATGTTCCTAGCACTTCTTTCTGATTCAAGCCTAGGTCCAGCATACTCTACCTTTGCCCCAAAGTTGCTGCCGATTCCAGAAGGCACACGTGCAGACTTCCTAACATCAAAAGTGGTGCCAGTGGGGGACATCGGTGACTTGTCACCCCCTGACTGATTCACCTCTGCCTTGGGGCTCACTGCTGGTTTGAACACAGGCTTGGGGGCTGGTTTAGGGGGCGGGGCAAAAGGGGCAGGTCTGGGGGATGGAGTGGAGGAGGGCTGGGATGGGCTGAAGGACACAGGTCGAGTGATGAGGGTTGTTGGCTTGGGAGGCGGGGCAAATGGTGCAGGGTGGGGTGTTGTGGTTGTGGGCGGGGTGAAGGGGGCCGGTCGCGGTGCAGAGTACGGTTTGGGGGCCATGAGGGCAGAGGGGGGCCGAGCAAGACCTGTAGTGACCGATGTTTTGGGAGCTCCTGTGGCTGAGGTGGGGGTCGGTTTCAGAGCCCCAACTGTGGGAGCAGCCACGGGTCTTGGGATGGCGCTGGGCTGAGGTTTCTTGGCAAGCTGCATGCAAACAACAGTGAAAGAGATGCAAGATGCAGGCATATTCAGAAAAGAAAAACAAAACAAACAAACAAAAATGAATCACAGAAATGCAATACACATGGCTACAATAGATCCTCCATTCAATTACATCATCCAGCAACAACACCTAACTTCTAGAGTATCACATCACGGTGGGGTTTTTTTTTCAGTGTTTTACTACTCTCATCAAAACCTGAATGGTTGAGTCATGTCATGGCTCTGATGGCAAAAGTGAAAAGAACTGTGAGTTGAAAACCATTTCACATCCTTGGCTCAGGTAGTCCCCAAAGGGGCTGAGATTTGATTTGAGTTCTCTTGCATGCCTGTATCTCAAAGGTGAAAATTAACTCTTAACAAATATTATGGGCTCTGAGCTATTTTTGAACTACCCTAAAATTAGTACAATACTCGCTAGTCAAAACCATCCACATTTTCCACAGTGGGGTCATCTCTCATCAGATTCTAGCTTGGTTATCAAATTTGACAATTCTGGTCTGAATTTAAACCAAGGGGTTGCTGGTAGGTGTAACATGCATGAAACAAAACATGCTAGTAAGTCCTAATGGAGGGTCTATTGTTCTTAACAAGCAACATATCATTGCCCGGAGGTAATGCTGGCCTTAAAGTCACTTCTGGACTTAAGACAGACACAAATACCATGCTGATGACCTTAGGATCTGCCAGATAGAAGGATCAGCCATAGCATGGTCTGACACACACAATACATTTAAACACCTACATGATAACGGCCGAGAAAGCCTAACATCTACTATCTGGTCAAAACTGCTAAATTTCACCCAGTACTTAGCCTTCACTTAAGACAGGAGAGGTGCAATTCAGCTGTATCCATTTTGATGCGCCATAAAACCCTAGCTCAAACATATAAAAAAAAAAAAAAAGGGCTGCCACACAGGCCCTAACAGGTGAACATGCACATCAAAAATAATTTTCCATTTTCAGTATATTTTTCTCGCTGAGAATTATCTATCGTGTCCACAGAACCAATTTCACGAAAGAAGGATGTCATTCTGTTAATGCGCACACGTGTTTTATGACACATTAAGGAGGGCTCAAGTGATCAAGATGTGGTCTTTACAACTAGATTTATTCCCCTTGCCCCAACAGAAGAAGCTTGAGACAAAATTGATGACATCACATGAGCCCCAGCAGCTACAGACTTCTAACAGACAATTAAGGTTCTGGTCGTCCAAATCCAAATATCAAGTTGGACAGTGTAAGCCAGGAAAGTATTCTGGTTTTCAGTTGCCTCCACATGATTTTGTTTGATTCATCTGCTGCTTACAGTGGTATGAAAAGATTCGTAAAGACGTGTTATTACCCGCCCGCACAGCACTGGTTAGACAGCTAGTCCATGCAGCCAGAACATATTTTGACGTAAGTTTATGGCTGTCATCTGTGCAGTGAGTGTAAGAATTCAGACTTTGTGTAAAGTAACATAGGGCAGCCAGTGGCATGACATCATTCTGAACACACTTGAAAGACTGTTTTATTCGAATAACAGGATATCATATCATTTAATATGGTCTCAAGGACAATTCACCTTTCCTTAAGGCAACCGCAGTAAGTTGCCCGAAATCAGAACAATTCCTATTCTACATTATATTTTAACATTATTTAAATAAAGATGAGCACCCAGCTATACTGTAGCTTATCTGAAACAGAAAACTTCTGATGTCCACCATGCACTGAATATTAATTTAATTGTAATCACTCACATGTATTTCAGCTACACTGTCTTTCTCTCATCATGCCAACACTAACTTATAACACTACACTAGTACTGGTCATCTCCTGTGTCAACATTTGGGCACACAACATACGCCACAACTACACACAAGGGTGACTGACACACATACAAATACACAAACATAAACCACAACAACAGAGATGCCATAACAATGGAATGTCATGATCATTACAGCATACAATGTTGTGATGATCAAATGGCCTGTCCTTCTATTGTAAATATGGCATTTTCCACTGCCCAAATTGCCACAAAACAGTCACCTCCGCCAATCTGCAACTTATAAAAGAAGCTTGCAAAATGCTGCCATTGCAGAGGGTGTGATAGGAAAGAGCTGTTATTTGCACGCTGCAGGCCAAACATAATACTGTGTTTGCAAGCAAAATGTGTGTTTAAGCATAGACTTGGGAGGTAAATGTAACTTATCGGTAGTGGAAAATTCCTCATATCTGACATCCCATAAACACCTAACACATTAATATCAAGTCACAGCAATTTTCGCAAAGTCAAAATAAGAAAGAACAAACAATGTCAACATAGGAAAGAACAAAACTTTCACAAGAAACTTAGTCCAAATGAAAAGAAAAAAAAGGCACAAAGCAAATAAAATGCTCATACATGCATGCACACACTCGCGAATACATGGCATGCTAATCATTCAGTCAGTGGAAAACACTGAAACTGTCACAGGAAGATTCTACGTTCCAAACCAAAGTTTGTATTCTTGCCTGCAAACTGACTGTACAGCCTCTATAAAATAAATTATCTTCCACAAGTTTTGAAACCAGCTTCAGTCAGAGAGGCTGGGCCAAGCTCTTCATTCACACTGTTCTTTAACTTGGCCAAAATGTCATGATTCTTTTTCCATTTACTGTATGAGTGTTTTGTTTTTGTTGTTTTTTTCCATGAGGATCTAACTTTTATGAATTTTGCAAGTTCGGCATCATTTACAAAAAATTACTTCCCCTGAAAAAGGGTTCGAAAAAGGTGAGAATGCTGTGTAGTGTGGTGAAAGTTGGGTTTGGTATGGTATGCAATAAATGTTAAACTTGTTCCATCCATGCAGTCGTATACACACCTTCCAGCATGTGCAGCTACGCAAGCGCCATACTCAAAAGAGGCTGCCACCCTTCAAATTGCTAAGTAACAGTGTCATACTCAGAACTAAGACCAAACAAGACAAATCTCCACTGATGACAAGGCCACACTATCACATACTTAGATCAACAAAGAGACTAACAGATCTATTGACAAAAACTTACCGCTGGACTGTTTGTTGGTTTCTCGGGTATGGGCGGTTTGACAGGCACTTGTTTGTTCATCACAGTTGGACTGGCAGACTGTGTACACAACAAGAAAAATTCACCTTCAAACAATGGACATATCAAATGGATTATGATGGATGACAGAATTTATCAAGATGCTCACTTCTGTACTCCACAATATACTCAGAACCCTTTGTCTTGCTTCGCATTATACAGATCTGCTATTCTGGAACTTTCGCTTAAGGGGAGGCTGTCTTTTCCCTGGGGCTGTATTGCAGACAGCATGGTGTGCAACTTGTTGATTAGAAATGCTGTGGCATTTCGCAGCAAAATTGCATCCCAAAGTGCTGAATGGTGCATTTTTAACTATTAAGGGTGAAGATACTGGGACAGCATCAACTGTTTGACACCTGATATAATCCACAACTCTTAGGATACTCTTATACACAATCCCTAAACGGGCTTTTCTGTCCTCTATATAAAAATGCAATACGTAATGTTACACTGGACACGACATAAATGTATTATCTCTGTAACATACATGTACACACTCCTGAGACCAAAGAGTAAATACATCATGCACGTTACATGAGCAATACAAGGTGTTAACTGCAATTTGGCCCATGTTGCCAAGAAACTGCAATTACACAGAGTCAACTGTATATCCAGTGAGGTGAGCGTCCAAATCTCCTTCAGATTCTGCTTAGCCTCAAAAAATGGGTACAAAAGTGTTCACCTTCGCTTTGAAACGTACGCATATGATGAGAGCATAGGTGTTCATGTCAAGGAAGGCAAATGTCTGAAATGTGTAACTGTTATCAAATACAACCAGCGTTTTCTCCAGACCTTGAGATCGTGCAACGCACTTCTCAAATTTTAAAATCCCCCAAGAAAAACATTGAAAACGAGCCGGTCTCCCCCTCTTTCTTGCGCTCCAAAGTTTTCATTACTTGAAAAAAAAACCTAAAATCCCTGTAGAACTTTACAAGTACCAGCCCTCTAAACCATAACAAATACCCACCCCTCAAATTACTGCAGTGACAAAGGGGAAATGTCTCCCCCAACTCTCATAATCTGGAGGAAACACTGAAACAATCTGCAGCCTGTTTCCCAACTTCATAAATATTTTCACCGCCAGTGACCCACATCACTCATGCATGCTTAGTAGAAAAGAATGATCATAAGAAAGATGGTGTAAGAACTGTTACAGAATGCCTGAGTCAAGATGCACAAGCCCAGCCACTCATGCTCAGAGGAACTCCACACGACATGCAACAATCAATCAACCACTATATCAGTGATAACTGAACTCTAGTAGATGAGCTGAAAACAAAATGGAAGGAACTCTGCTCTATTACCTCACCATAAAGTCAGTTCATACAACAGCATTTCCATAGAATGTTTGGTTTTTTGGTTGTTTCTTTTTTATCATCAATTTGCCATGCTATTTCCAGATGGTGTAACACTTTTTTTTTCATGATCATAACATCTTAAAACCATCATGAGACCTTCATGTGCGTGAAATTCACCCAATGTTCATTATTACGTTTTCTCCATGATTGATGCATGGGAGAGTAGTTCCAAACAAAATTTTGAACCACTGACCCAAAATATAAACTTCGGTCGACCTTCAGCCTGCGTAAAATTCAATAGAAGAGGTTCTGCCTCAATGTCTACTTAGTGAAGAGATGAGGCCTATTGAAAAAATATGGCCAAGTTCATGCTACTTCCCCCATTTTACCCTTTTTACAGACAGTTAAAATTTCGAATTCCATTTTCCACCCACTGATGAGGCGATGCAGCGTGAAGCTATCAAGCACCATATCAATGAGTAAACCCATAAATGTGGTAAAAATACAATGTCTGGTTCAGAGAAGGAGAGTACGAGCTGGTTATTATATTGTTACCATACTACAGTGATAATGTAGGAATCTCCACGTAGCAGATCATACCCAATGGCCCATTCACAAAATAAGTGTCCATGCTTTTTGCAATATTTGTTTCTTCCATGAAAGCTGGGCAGGTAATTTTGCAGATTCTCTGTAATTATCCGACTTGGAAATACCAGTAGCAATTTTCCATTTTTCCATGTCAGAGGGAACCATGAATACAGTATGAACTATGTCATCATCAGTTTGACTTTTTCCCCAAAAAAATCCTTTGACAAAATAGCTGGCATCCTCGCTAAACCTCTGTTGGTTTGTGTTAACTCTTCCAGGCATTTGTTATTGGCCACCATTGAAGGCCTTCATGAAACATTACATTACATTACATTAATGACATGGTTTACCATCTAAAATGTGATGCATAGAAGTACCCCAAATGCCTCGAAGCAAATTTTGACAAACTGCCAAATTATTTGTAGATGAAAAGTATGGGGCTTCTTCCACCCATGCATGCCTTCCACCTATCACCACAATGAAGAGTATGGGTAGTTTTAGTACCCAAGAACACCTCCATATGTAGTAAAAAACTGCTGTTTGTTTATTTGAGTCTTTACTCATATGAAACAAAACCAATGATATCAATGTGTCGCTAAGTGGAAATTTGGAGAATACATAAAGTACCAATGTTCTGGGATTTTGGAGATATTTTAAAATGAAAAGCAGAACTGCATATTTATACTAAGGCCTGAAGGCTGGGCAGCTCGAGTCAAAAGATCGAGTCGAGTCGATCTTTACCAGCGGCTCGATTCATCGAGTCAGCGAGTTCGGCTCGAGTCAAAGAGATCGAGTTTTGCTCCGATCTTTTTGAGTCGCTTTAATCTGGCTCGACTCAACATTAATCGAGCCACACGCTCAGCGCGAAGTTACCGCGGCAGTGTCGCATCTCCTACAATCTAATTAGATTTAATTGAGATTGTTTATGTTAAGGAAGGGTTAGCAGTGATAGCAGGAATGGGCTGGGAGGAAACGGATCGTGACTAAGCGTTAAAGTTTGGTTTGGTACCGTCGATGCTAACTGGGTAACAAAGGGCTCTGATTTGTGAGATACTATGTGCGTGTGAGTGTGTGTACGTTTGTGTATGTGTTTATATGAATGTGAACATTTAGGGTGCCAGATGAAATTCAGTTACTGAACAACTGATAGGACCTATCCTAGACTGCTCTTTCTATAATAAAATGAAACAATAACTGAATGACCGAAAAAAATAAACAACCCTGAAGTAAAAATGAAACGGCCCCCAGAAGTCAAAAGAAGGCCCCCAAAAAAAACAGTGCCACGCTACTTGTACGCGTACTAACTTTTTTTCTTTTGGAGGGGATGGGGGTGAGGGGAAGGAGGGCAAAATAAGAACTGTGAAACTAAGGGAGAGAAGGCGGTAGTGGTAGTGGCGGAGAATAGGGTGCACGCGAGAATGTTGAGACTAGAAAGACCCATCCACGAGGAAGGTAATTTATGATGACACTGTATAAACAGATCACTAGTGCAGCTGCAAGCCGCTATACTCGATCTTTAGTCGATCTTATGGCTGCATTACCAGCCTTTACCGCGGACTTTCTTTCCCTCCGGTACCAAAAAAGCTCAAGTTTTAAAGATCGAGCTTTAATCGATCCTTACGATCCGGGCCACCAAAAGATCGAGCCGAGTCGACTTTTCAAAATCAGGGATCAGCCCATCTCTAATTTATGCCCGAAAATGCCTGGACTGGCTAAAATGAGAGTTAAATAATGAGGACATACACTAGTAGTGGAGGCTACAGAGGTGGGAGCCTTGATCTGAACTCTCTCCTCCTGCACCAGCTGCATCTTCTGGTCTGATGACTGCACCAGTGGGCTCATGATGGTGCTGGTCGGGCTGATGGTGCTACTGGCTGCCGTGACGGTCACTATTACCACTGGGGCACTGACCAATGGTGCTGCTGCCGGCGGTGCTGGAGAGGGGGGACTCTCTCGCTCTCTCATCTTCCGCAGTTTTTCCTGGGAACAACATGGGGGAGGATAGTCATGCAGTCATGCACAGGGCTAACTACCAGGAGAAACACATTTCTCATGTCACATACAAAACAACACGCACTGCACCAAAGATGTTAGATGTTATTTGTCCTTGCGCCATGGACTTTCTCTCAAGCATACCATAACTAAATGGTGAGATAAAATAAAAGTTGCAAGGAAATGGTGATTCGGGGGGAGGGGGGAGAAAACATCTTTGCCTTACCATGAGAAGGGCAATTCCAGCAGAATGCCACATCAGTTACACTAATTTCTAAAAAGCCCTGCCTTTTCAGCGTCCAGTTTCAGTTTATACTTAAGAAACAAGTTCACACCTGTTAGGTACCACCAAAACTAATCACTGTAGAGACGGAACTTTCAGAAATTTGCATCACCAACGTGACATTCTGATGGAATTGTCCAGAAGTAATATGTTGCCATTGCACTATGTTACCATGTATCATGTACCTGGGCAGAGCAAGTCTGCTGTAGATGGTTATGCAACATATAACATCTTTGTAGTCCACACACACTGTCTCTACTACTAGTATCAAACATCTGTCAAATAGTTCTTGCCATGTGTTTTATTAAATCTACTGAGTACTGCTGACCCAGATAAACTAAATTTGGTTCAAATAAATTAGAACATGCACATAAAAGCATGCAAAGCAAACCAAACCAATGAATGAAACTTAATATGCAAAGAACAATATAGCTGTGTGTGAACATACTGTGCAATTAGGCCTTTGTGCTGAAGAGTTTGCAACTCTAAAAAATGATAGTTCAGCTAAGCCAAGTCTTTGTACATAAGTGATATGGATTTTGTTGTTTTTTTTCTTAACAGGAAAGATTTCCTATCAGTGGTTTGTGTTCTTCTCTTGAAACAATTTCTGTTCATACACCTCTACAATTCAGTCAAAGCAGTTAATAAAAAAATATAAATTTCACTCTTGATTTTGTCACCTTTTATGTTTTAATAACCTCACTCTGCAGTCAGTTATTATGCAATATACCCTTCTTTTACATGATTGGTATATTACACAAATCTATCTACTATGTTCATTCATTGCTACTGTATAATTGCTCCAGTGTCTTGAAAAATGTTCAAAATTTTCCTCTTCATGCACAAACTATTACTCTACACCTCTTGGTGTAAAACTACAACAATTTCTGATTGCATGTAAAGCCATAAAGACAAAATTACTACAGGGACCTGTGATACAGGGCTGCAAGGGTGTAACTAACATGAGCCAAGCTTAACTCAACTGGGTACAGATGATACTGAGGCTAGAGTCTGCATGGAAATAAGATTTAGCGAAAGTCTAGCATACTAAATAATTATGGCATGTACAGATACGGCTATAAGGAAACAGAGCAATGTTAGGGTATATGTGTGCTTGGTGTCAGGTACAAAACTCTCAAGTCAGCTAAAATTATCAAACATTTTCAAATAAATCCACCTCTCATCATTATCCTGAAATGAATCTATCCAATGGAAAATTTGGAAAAATTAAGCAAAAGATTTTCTTTGAGAGACTTTCCTGCTAAAAATATCAACAGCATTATGGGTGTTCAACTATAGCCAGGGGAAAAAAAGGAACAATCTTGCTTGACAAAATACCCAACCATGCAAATAGTAATGAATAATACACCAAGTAATTATCATTTACTTTGGTATGCGTTGTTGAACACCTGTAATGATGTTGATATGTCCAGCAGGAAGGTTATTCACAGACAATCACTGTAGAACTGAGTGTTTAAGATGGCCAACATGACCAAGTCATGTGTTTAACCCATCAACGTGTGATGGTACTAGAGAGGGAGTGATGTTCCATGCCACACATCACCACAGTACTGATGTGTTGTACATATACACTACTGTTCACACTAAGGAGCTGTGTTGTATAGCACTATCAGAAATATGAGGAGGTATGATAGAGAAGGTTATTCATTGATGCACATCATGATACTGAAGTGAGTCATATGTAGTCTTTTTCAGATGTATGTGCACTGTTTTCAGATTAAATAAGTGCTCTGAAAGGAGGTATTACTGGGTATTGTGTATTGAGAGAGTGGTCGAGACAGATGTGGTTAATCGTAGGGGTAAGTCCTTCACTACCAATTGCTACCTAGTGTGCAGATTACTGTAGAAGTGGGTTGGGTTGTTTTTTTCCTTGACCCATAGATCTAATTTTCACAAATTTCACAAAAATTACTTTCCACCAATAAGTTCTGTTCCAACTATTTTAAAGGGCTTCTACTCGTATAGGGGGGAGGGTGGGGTAACCAACAATGGAAATGCAAACACAGTTATTTAAAGTTACCATTTTTCACTATTGGACATTATCAATATTTTATCAATAACAGCACAATGTTTTGTCTATCAGAACAAAATGGTGTTGCAGCTCAAATCTGGATTATTTTAAATATCTGCCTTTATACACACATGAGAATATTATTACACATGGCTTGCAAAATTTAAATCCTTGGAAGGAGCTCCTTCTGACTTTTCCCACGAATTTTATCCTCAAAAAAAAACGAAACACCAACAACACTTCTACAGTAAGCACAGTGTAAGATATTAGGTATTCTCATAAACAGGTCAGTGTATTGTTAGATATGTAAGAAGATACCTCCTCCTCCTTCTCCCACTCTTGTTCCTCCTTAAGCATGTCCTGCTCCTACAGGCCGGGGAGAGAGAAAAGACAAACACCAAACACTGCAAGTCACGCCAAGTCAGAGCAAAAACAGATCTACTGGTGATACTACTGTCCCAGGATGGCATGAAAACACTCTCTATTCTATGTTTCTAAACCTCAAACCTCGATCAGTAATTTTTGTTCAGGTGTCCTACCTGCAGAAGTCTTACCATAAGTTTTCAGATTTTTCAAAAAGCCATGTCATTTCTTTTTCTTTTCTTTTACTGTATTTCCAAAGGCTGATCTTCACTTGTGTCTAAGTCATAAATGAAGGAAATACAGATTTTCAATGGTACAACGTAACACCCTGAACTGCATTGGATGTTCAATGGGTACACGACACGAGAAATCACTGTAAAATGAATTATCAGTTACAGCTACAACTTTAAGACAACTGGGAATTTTTTCACACTGTCAAAAGCACCTGGGTCAGGTCTCACTACAGCTTTCATCTGCGAAAACAAACTGCCCTCATGATAAACCAAGAGCAGTATTTCTTCATGCCATCCTAGAGATCATTTGAGAATGTTCTATGAAGTGAAAAAGTGGCGTGCAAACTAAAAAACAACATCTAATCTAAGTGGCAAAGCATACCACAGATCTGCCAACTCACTGACTACTTCAGGAAGGTAAACATTTATAAAGGCCACACAAGATTCTCCCCAACTAGAGTATAACATCAGGAAAGATATAAGGACAAGAAAGAGACCAAATTTAATCCATGTCTTACGTTCTTGTTTCATTGTAAGTATTTTTGAAAATGCTCCCAACATGATTTCTTGGGTCCATCTTTGGGCATTTCACATTCAAAAGTTCGTAAGTCCCATAGTCCCATTAAGTCCAGAATGGTTGGCAGATCTGACTTAAGTTTATGCCCATTATACTCCATACATCATCTATCATTGCCTTGGATAGGTTTCCTAGTTTTTTTTCTAGTCAGAAACCTAGAATTTTTTTTCTTCTTTTTTGGAGTAAAAATACTTTGTGAATTTCAAAAGACCTTAATTATATGTTGGCAAGTTTCGTGGCTGGAGTGAGTCATGCCATCTTCTTCTCTTTCTGATGCAGTTTTTCATACATGAAGTATAATTGTAGCGGGATGTATGATACCCACAAAGAGTATGTGAAACTCACACAGTTCCACACTGAGTGCACCAAGGGTGAAAAAATGCCCACAGGTCTGGCTCACATATAACATGACAGATGGTTGTAATGGATAGGGGGACAAACAAACAAACTATGATAAAAAGCCTTATGGGCGGAAAGGGGGGGAAGAGACATGGTCCAAAGGATGAATACACCACACATTTGCCATATTCAAATGCCAGAGGCTTTGACTTCTGACTAAAGTTAATCCTGGAACCCATAGACCCAAAGAAGCAGGACTCCTCAGATTTGCCTTGTACATACATTCTCAAGATACTATTATACTGTGAACCCCCCACATGCCCATACTGCTTTAGTTTCTAGATCCAGAGTTGTCACAAAATGGGAACATTTGTTTCCCTATGCTATTTCTGCATTTCCAAATGGTCTTACTTATTTCACATGTAATTAATAATGTCACTGACAACCTCCCACTATAGCCTTTTGTCGCAGGAAATCCACGCGGTGTTTGACAAGACTTCACTGACTGATGATCAGGAAAGCAGATCCCAACAAAATTATGTACCGTCAATCCAATATTTTGAATGTTCCAAGATTTTGTTCTTGAGACCCAGCCATGTTTTGTCGATTCCAGTTATTTCCCATACCTGGATTCACTAACAGTAATTTTCCAAAATAGTTCCAGATTTTCCAAGTCTGTGGCAACCCTGCAGGCCAGAGAGGACTAGTTTGTAGCTGAACTATAAGATCAGTTATGACTGACTGACACAGAGCAGTGTGTTATGAGTTGAGAATATGTGTAACAAGCATTTATTTTGAATCTTTTGCACAACAGCTCAGGGTTCGGGGACAATGGGGCTCCATAGGCTTGGGTTCAGGGTAAGTTCTGATGCAGCACAGTATCAACAGCTTTCATTAACTATGACGGCATATCATGATCTATGACAAGCATTGCATGATCACTGCTAGCAAGCAACTATCCCATCCTTACCACTACCAGGTAGAGGCTGGGAGTCTGGCTTAATGGAGCACTGCATCAAAGCATATTATATGGGACCACTGACATCTTCTAGCGCACCGCCCTATTTGTGACCCAATACACACGCAGGTCAAAAATAATTTTCTGTTTTCCAGTAATTTTTCCCTCTGAAAATTATCTATGGTCCATACTGAGACAATCTGGCGAAGAAAGAGCATCATTCTCTTACCGCATGC
>JAWQUT010000492.1:339529-367396 GCA_033807755.1 Ellobium chinense
TGAAAGGACACATAGTTGCAAAATGAAGTAACTTTATGTCCAGGAAACATCCAGAAAATCCCAAAAGTGAATCATGCATGAGGACACCTTAAGGGCATGGGTGAAACCTAGTGTCAAAGAACTGATGCTATCGCAAATGACAGTTGTCCTCAGATCATCACGCTTAAGCAAGAAAAATGCACCATTCAGCACTTCGGTGCGCAGTTTTACACAGAAACTCCACTGCAGCAATGTTGATAAGTTGTGCACCATGTTACCTGCATTACAACTTCTGGCAAAGGGTTATGCCTCTCCCTTTACTGTGTGTCAGTCAATCATAGGCACATCTTAAGTTCAACCCTGGAACAAACACTGTGACTAACAGGGTCCCAGGCTAAAGGCAATACATGTTATACAAGGCTGTCATTAATCAAAAAAACAGAAGCTTAGAGAGGCGTATCATGGAATGGCAGTTTGTCAGTAACATGGGGCAAGCTACCACCTCAGCTTCCTGATTTCAAGGGTAAAAGCTCAACACAGCAACATGAGGGACCCTTCAATTTTTGTTTCATGATTCATATGACTATGGATGATACGCAAGTTACCCAATAATGAATTACATGTCACCCATTCCTACGTGCAACAAAGAAAAAAACTTCATCTTCAATACAGATCATGCAAAAATATCCTTGTTACTCCGTTCTAAAAATAACCAACACCAAAATGAGATAACTTATAGGAAAAAAAAAAAAGGAAAAAAGTAAACTGTTTATGTCTGATAATCAAAACAAAAACATATCCACTCAGAATAAATACTGACATGCAAGAAATTCTTTTGTCCTCTTGAGAATTGGGGAAATTGTGGAGTGCCTTGGTGTAATTTTTAAAAATGGGACTAAGCTAACCAAACCAATTTCATCACTTAACAAACACAACAAAAATCAACTGCAAAAATACAAGTTTAACACTGACATTTCACACTATCCGTTACAAAGTTTTCAGCTGCTGTGGACAGGAAATCACCCATGCACTAACCAACTCACAAGGGAGATTAAACCACTCAAAAGGGAGGTAATCACTCACATGGGGAGACCACCCACTCCGATCAAAAAAGGGTAGACTACCCCCTCACATAAAGGGAAGAGCACTCACCTGCTGCAATAACTTGGACTCCTCATCCTCTTTGTCTATACTGGACACAGACCCGTGTAGAGAGGACAGGAAGCCACCCTGGCTACTGGGGGAAGACAACTCTGCTGGGGAGTTTGCCTCGCTCTTCTCAGGGGGTTGATCACAGACCAAGATAGTCATTTTATCTCCTACACTACGCAGAGCTCGCACTGCCTCCTGGTGACTGCTGCCCAGTAAGGACTGACCATTCACCTATTTCGAAAGACAGAGAAATATGGCTATCATGATTTTAACAAATCACCAGCTAATTCATCATCATTCAGTCATCACCTTTATTACCCCATGTATCAAAAACATTATGCATCCCTACAGCACATCTTTTTGGTTTGCCCTAAAAATTCAGCTTGGTTTCCTGTTGTTCCCTGTTTAGGGTTTGATTTTTGGACATTTTTTAGGAATCTAGAATGTTGCATTAATGCAGTGCAATGAACCCACAATTGCCTCAAGTTATGTGGAACAAATTTCAACCCCAGTATTTTGTTCAAAGAGGTACCTACCTCCAGAATCCGTTGTCCAGCCTTAAGTCGACCATCCCTGGCTGCAGCACCACCTTCATTTATCTGTTGGACAAGAACAATATATGGGTTTGCTGAATGGTTGATTGACCAAATGAACGACTGAGTGACTGATATATTGATTGATTAGTGAGTTGGTCAATTGACTAACTGATTAATAGAATGACTGATTGATCAAGTGACTGATAAGCTACCTGGTTGATTTATTGATAAACATATTTTTTAATGTTTGATCTGTCCCTCCATTTGTCATTTGTAAATGTGTTCTCAAATACTACATCCTGATCTAGGCTTTTTTTCTTCTCAATAAACCTTGACATCTTGTGACGGCAAGTAAAATGCCATTGACTGGTAGACCTATAGTCACATAATCATTTGTAACTTCTTACTTACAGCTCTGAAAGTTCCATATGTCTTTCAGCCAGTCTAACGGGTGTGTCATGAAACCAGTTTCACTTTCCAAAATCCAATCCATGATTTCATAGACTTCTTAAATGAACTTAATTAAGTTACCACCACATTCTTCTATGGCCACTTCTCCCTGCTCAGATCCACCCCTCTCCCATAGTAAACAAGAAGTAAACTGTACTTTCACCAGGTCATATGAGCTTGGGGGTCACACTTCATCTTTGTCATAAATTTAACAAGGAATTTCTAAAATTTTGGAGCATTTAAAGGTTTTCTGGAGTAATGCAAATTTTGGAGTCCAGAAAATACAGGGCAACTAGCATGTTTAATGTTTTTGTAAGGGGGATTTTGAAATTCAATGGGCAAAGCGCACCATCATGCAGTCTCAAAAAAAACACTGAGCACTGTCAATTACAATTCTTACCCTGGAGATAAATATTCCCTCATCACTTCTGTCTGGAGTTGTCAGGTTCTTGGCTCCACCTTTGATAGACAGGCCCAGTTTCTCACCAGCTTCTTTGGTGATAGTCAGCTCCTACAATAAAGATGAAGAATTTAGGATGATACTGCAGACTAATCAGATTATAATAAAGCTAAGGGGATGTGTTCATGTAACACTTATGAATTTCATTACAAAGCTGACTGCACCCGTCAAATCTGACATTCCACCGTTTTCGTCAATGCTGAGGTACGTGGCAGGTGTAGGTTTGTTTAATTTTTTTCGTTCGTAGTTAGAGAGACTTTATATTTTTAAAAACTAACTCTTCCTTGTAAAGCTTCATGTAATCATCATATGTTATTCCGAATTTGCTGAAACAAAATTTGCATTGCATCCCTTTGTCAGAGCTATGGGTCAAAGGTTGTGCCACTCTTTAGTTTGTTGTCTGGCATCAATAGCCCTATACCACATCCCAGAAATCCGTTTTTCAGACAAACAAAATCCTTTTGAAGAATGGGTGTTGTTACTACTACTACTACTGCTAATAATAAGGTTTACAGGCCACATAATCAAGCAATGCCTGTTCATCTGACTTCATACTGTACCAGTATTACCCCAACAAGCTAGTCACTCAAGAATATTCTCAACTCCCTTCCCATACCCACATCAAATTTTTTTTTATTCTCCTCCCGCCACCTCCCATTTCCGTTCTTTTATGCTCATACTACCTTGACCTTATCAAAATACAGTCAACTCCACTTAAATGTTACTCCTGAAGATCATAGGAAAGTAGCATCTAAACAGAATTGCAATTATCTAATGACTTCCAGGTAGAAATATAATACTTTTCATCACTTGTATGGTATATTGAAGTAAGAACAGTCTGCCACTCTGGCCCACAGATGTGACACTCACCTCAGTTGCAGATAACTGCTTCCTCTTCTATAATTATATAAATGCAGCCATCTGCATCCGAGTCTAGCGCCATATCCATGAAATAGCATAGAAGTAGAGAGTACTTATTCCTGTATGCCAGACTAGTGATGATTTTTCCATTTCTAAATTCAAATTCAAAAATAATCCCTGAACAGATTTTAAATTCATGGCCGCAGACTTGCCCAGAAAGAGCCCCTGGCCCTTGTCCAAAAGGTCCAAGCCGAAGGAATAAGCAGTCACAAGTGCAAGGAAAAGTACCAGAGAAATAACTTATAACCCGAGCCCTAGACACCCTCCTCCATTTTTTTTTTTAATCCTCTTGACAGAAAAATAAAAAAATGAGGAGTCCACGATGTAGAAGAGTCAGAGGGTAAATATTCCACAGAGTAAAGCCCTAATATGGAACTAAAAACTCAGCTTAATCACACCTCTTCATGAGCGTGAGAAGAGTTTGAAGAGTAAAATGATCTGTAATAATTATCCAATGACGTTTATGAAGCAAACAGTTGTCTATTGTCTGCAAAATGTCAGTTTTGTATGGAAGTGAAATGTAATTAAGCCGAGCACATTGTATTGTGTTCTATGTGTACATATACGCTGATGGACAGTTTATTATGTGGGCATATACACTGATGGACAGTTTATTATGTGTACATATACACTGATGGACAGTTTATGGGTTGAGAGAACTTCTAGCATTTCCATTATATGGTATTTAAATTTTGGTGATGGTGAGTGTAATACACTGGCATAGTTGACATCTGAACAACTGTGCTGGTGCAGTGATTACTTCTGCTGGTACAAGATCTTCTGTTTATCTTAACAGGGTGAACAAATTTGGTATTTAAATTTCAGTGGTAGTAAGCGTAATACACTGGGAAAGTTGACATAAGGACAATAAAGCTGGTGCAATGATTATTTCTGCTGGTACAAGATCATCTGTTTATCTTAACAGGGTGAACAAGTTACATCTGCATGCAGTATAACATCAAATTTACAATCTGTTTCCCTTCGCTAATTTTCAGTGCTGACCATAAATAATGTCAACATAATATGGCTGTCTCTTTGTCTAGCCAAGGATTTTAACTGAAAGTTTATGAATGGTTCTTCTCAAAGATCTGCCCAGAGTGTTAAAAGTGAGGGGTGACATGATGCATGCATCACTAATCTGAATTCAACAAAGCGCCTTTGTATCCAAATTTCACAAAGCAGAACATCTCACACCACGTAGAAACTTCCTAGATTGCTAGTTTACTGTCCTTATAACTGTTACAGTAAATAAATTTGATCTATAAACATCTAATATTTGAAATATGAAGGCAAAACCAGCTGAATCAAAGCAGTGTCCACAGCCATTTTGTAGGCAAGGTTTCCATTCCAACAGTCACGGTAATTTAATGCTTCGGTTTAAAAGCTTCTCTCATCCTACATTTAATTATTCCATTTTTCACACTGAATCTGGAGAAAAAATATGCATTGCTTTCTACACGAATGGATCTGCTAAACAGACAAAATGATAATGACAAGAGAATGTGAGACTGGATATAGGCTGACTACTAGAATGACTATGGGTAGGAAAGGCAGTGGAGAAGGGTGACCAACAGATCATCAACCGAAATGTCAGAATGACCATCTGACGGTATAATAATAAGGGGAGAACAGGGATCAAGGGTGAAATTTTGGATCAAAAGACCAATAAGCCTAACAGGCCCAAATGGACCACCAGGAAAGGTGATGATATCAGGATTCCAATGACAACTGTCAAATCAAGCGTTTCAGTGCCAGTTTTCACAAGAAAAACTGTACACAATCAGGGCAAGGCCAGCTTTCCACTGCCACTAGATTTCAATGGCCTGATGCTAAATTTACTGAAAGTAAAGAAGTCCCTCCATCTGATTTGAGTGAGGTCAAAATATGATCACTTGGACCACCCTTACTTTACAAGTATGGATGAAAATAAAATGACAGACTTGACGTCTATATGAGGACTAAAGCTGAATTTAAGACCAGAAGGTGTATGCAAGTGGAGAAGGGGGGAGGGCTGGGAAATGAGGCATCCTTATATAATTTTTACATGGTGGTGGCACAGAGATCTATGTACTGATGACATTACAGTCTTCCCGCCAGAGTTACTGAGATACTTGTAATTTTTATTCAGAATACTGCCATGTGATTCCACAGTGTATACCACCTACAAATTCTAAAGTATCAATCACCTGAAAACAGAAATGGCTTCTTTAGAGTTCACTAGTGATTTTTTTTTTTTTCAGTTGAGTTACTGAGATACTTAAATTTTTATCAACAATATTGCCATGTGATTCCACAGTGTATACCACTTACAAGTTCTAAAGTAATAGTATCAATCACTTGAAAACAGAAAAGTTTTTTTGGAGTTCATTGGTGATTTTTTTTTTTTTCAGTTGAGTTACTGAGAAACTTACAATTTTTATCCACAATATTGCTATGTGTTCCACATTGTATAACTAACACAAGTTGTAAAGTATCAATCACTTGAGAACAGAAGGGGCTTTTTCCCTAGTGTTCATAAGATTACTTTTTTTTCAGTTCAATGCCTAAGAGTCTGATCAATGAAAGACATGAAAGAAGGGCTATTAGAAAAAGAAGGTTCTATGGAAATTGCAAGGGGATACAGCTGATTGTCCCTTATATCTGAAATCCTTGATATTGATCGCTATCCAACCCTTATCAACCATTTTCCTTACAGAGAGGTTTACTATTCTTCACAACTGAGGCTTAAAGTAGTGTCTCACTGAGTTGCTTTGAAACGATTAACAGATACTTTTAAAGGCTGCCCATTCTTCCCTCCGCAGGTGAAGGTTAAAAATGGCAACAAATATGCAGCCATAAAGTGACCATATTTCAACGTTTGTTTTGTATTTCCCAAATGTCCTGAATATGCAAAGTGAAGGAAAGGTAGTGAAGTATAATTATGGTGGTAGATTTCTCACCATCAGGGGGCCACCAATATATGTTCCTTCCCCATCCTGGGAACATAC
This sequence comes from Ellobium chinense, assembly GCA_033807755.1. NCBI lineage: Eukaryota > Metazoa > Mollusca > Gastropoda > Ellobiida > Ellobiidae > Ellobium > Ellobium chinense. The sequence goes on from JAWQUT010000492.1 coordinate 346,015, forward strand.
ACAACACTACTTACTTATTACATATTAAAGGGAGGGATGGAATGGGACAGGGATAAGGTGTCTTACGAACATATACACAAAAATCAAACAATGAGAATTTGCCACCACAATCGTAACTCCACCCTTCTTCCCACCTACTTACAACAACGTAACAACATAAGAAAGGCAATGAATTCACCTACAATGAACAAATATGGTTGTTGGAATCATACAAAACCAGCTAGTTCATATAAAAGAGCTTTTACTAGATGGAAACTATATAAATCTGAGCCACCAAAGAAAAGCTATTTAATGTTAATCTTCACTTTGTGCTGACAAGTATAAGAACCAAATGCAAAAGTGATGAAAACACAGTCCACTGAACTTTTTGATGTCTTAGCTGGGACTAATCTTGCCTTAAACATTTCGCGCATCCGCCTACCCAATTATTCATGAGACAATTATTTGAGAAATAATTCAAGTTAAAAATAATAAACAGGGATGTCCCATAATTATTCAAAACACCTTGGTGGCACTGCAGGCAGTATAGTTTGAACAAAACTGTACCACTTATTATACTTAAATGTTTTCCCACTGTTATAATGTGGTTAAAAGTCCAGAATAGAGGTGAGATCTTCAAGACATGTGAAAACACATAGACAGCTCATCACATTTCAGGAAAATAGGCTGGTACAAGGACTAACAGACAAATGATGAACAAACACACACAGTGACTGATAGACAAAATTGATACAGTGATTAAGAGATACACTGACAACGCACTTAACAGTTGACAGGCACAGTGGCAACTGGCATAGTGACTCACAGAGACACTAGCACACAACACAATAGCTGACTGACTACACACTGAATAACACACAAACAAACACAAAGATTGACATACGGGCATGGCATATGAGCACTGACCTGTAGCCCAGGGGGTGGAGGGTCATGCCTGACCTTAAGATGGATCTCATAGGTGGGGGAAATTAGCGCCATCACAGCCTCCTGATGTGTGGCATGTCTCAGGTCTTTGTTATTTACCTGCGGGTGGGAGAGAACACACGTTCAGCAATGTCGACGAAACATTCTCACAATTTTGCGAAAAAGGCCAAAACTCACTTACTGCCAAAAATTGTGAGGATCTGAACCTGATCCCCTAGCTTGCAAATGGAGTGTTCTACGTTTTCCATAACAATAACACTTCCAATCATAATGCACAAGATTCCATTCCTTCTCACCACACTTTTATGGATCAAACTTTCTCAAGCTTACAAATAGAACTGTACACCTAAAGACAATACTGTATGCTATTTGCTATAAAATCAACTTACAGATATAATTCTATCCCCTATTTTAAGGTTTGTCTTGGATGCTGCACCGTCTTTCACAATCTGTTGAGATAATCAGGACGATGTTAAGGCACAGTCAATATAAACTGGACCAATAAAATGAGAAAGTACAGAACAGGCCACCGGGTCTTTATTCTTAAACCCTTCACTACTTACCATGTAGGAATATCTTTTTATCTTTTGGTCCTAACAGCATTTTGATATCAATGAGTGTCACAGAAAAAGCATTCCTCAGTCATGTTCATGTATCCCTACATCTTAATACCAATGTAATGAGTTATTCCTATGTATGTGAGAATAATATAGCTGTAATCGTGCTGAAGTGCCATTAAATCCAAACTTAACAAACTTACATACAGGCTAATAAGGTCATGATAATTTGGTGACGTCTGCACTTCAAACATGATCCTGGGTGAAGGGGTTAAGAACTGAAACAATGGGCCTTTCTGACATGAGCCTTAGCCATATTTTACAAGATTAAGAGCTTTTGTACTGAGAGGGCTCATATAGCTTCGGAGTATGTAACAGCTTTTTAAAACTGTTTAGAGCATGACCAATTTTGCATGAGATGAAAATCCTAGAGAGAAACAACAGTTTTATACTGAATAAATAATAGCAATTCTGACTTTGGTTAAATAAGGGGAGGGACACATTTTTTTAAAACAAGTTTGTCTTCGGACCCCCAAAAACTCCAAGTGTGGTTTCATTCTGCAAAATAACTAACACAGCTTGTGGCCTATTCCTAAACATTCAGATGCTTACAATGCTTACATTCTTTTTTCCAATGTGATCGCTCTGTACATGTCAATGTATGGTTGTTTGAAAAATGTAATCAAGCAAAGTGAAAATGTGTATACTATGTATGGCATTTACCTGCCTGAGTAAATTGGCTGAGATTCTGAATTTAAAAAAAAGAAGAAAAAAAAAAACAGTTGGGTTCAGAGAGACTGACTTACCTTGGATACAAATACACCAGGTTCATCCCCACCAAAGGGCTGGCTTGAGTGGTCACTCCCACCCACTATACTTAACCCTAGTGGGCCGCCTGCTTTGACTATCACTATATCCTAGGGAACAAAAATAAATAAGACATGACTACAGCATTAACACAGTGGCTACTGGTGTTCTAGTCATAACATCTTTCATCTGCGACTGTTCTGTCAGAGAGACAATATTTTTTCAGTAAACACTGTCAACATATATGTTTATGTGAGAAAACCTTCCACGTCACAACCACATATCCTGGACCAGAATTACCTAACAGGGCACTTTACATGGATATAGCCATGACTGGCAGAGTATCGCTACATTAATAAGGAATGTAGATGGCCTGTGATAAAAATATTTCAAAAATACTGAGACTGGGGAGCAGCTCCAAAAGTTACTATGGAATGACCAGTACTTATATTACCATAACTACTTCTTACTATAGTAAAAATCCCACAACTCTCAAAAGTACTAGAGAAGAGAGGAAAAAAAAACAGCAGTAAATACAGCAAAACAAACATCCTTGGTATATCTCACACAAGCACATTGTCAGTCTGTCATCAGTAGGGTAAAAGTCGTGAGGTATTTCTCTGCTACTCTGTGTATTTGTGATACATGACAGCTTTGAACAAGAAGGCTGAGAGTAATTTTCTATCACCAGTCTGGTTACCCGCAGTGATGCAGGTAAGACACAATGAATATACAAAAAAATATTAAAATATTGTCAGTATCTCTATCTTGACATGTCAGTTATATATCATTGTTATCGACTAGAATTTATGAAAATCCAGTGGATGACAGTTTTGTCAACATGAGTTGTAGCCTCTTCAGATATAAGCTCTTAAAATATCCAGCCATCACCACAGTGACAAAATCTGCTAAACAAGCACAAGAGAGTAAACCTTATTATAGTTTACCATCAGTGAAACTGAAAACGGCCTGTATTTTTGTACATGTACCTGACATCACTGAAACTAGTCAGCTTACAGTGAGGGTGAATACTGTTAAAACACTATACACATACATGGCTGGATATGAGGACTTGATAGACTGCAGCACTTTCCTCTGATACAAGAGGAAATGTCTTATTTTGTGGGTGGATGCAAGATTCCGACAATATTTAGGAGTCTCCAACAAACTGCTGGAAGGTAACAAGTCTGCCTCTTACTTTCCTCCTATTCTGCACTGGACTACAAATCCTAATCTTCATTTGCCATCATTTTTTACGTGCTATGATCTGAATACACTTCTAGCACTCACTTTCTTAGGCACATGCTACTAAACAGCACATTGCACAATAGAAATAGAGCGAAAAAGATAATGAAAGAGAGGGGGAGTGAAATAGATGTTTAACTTTTTTCACCATTATGCCTCACTATGAGGAGCACCTCACTTTATAACCTGCAGACAGCGTGTGGCTTGTTGCTAATCCCTTCACACTGTTCCCATCCAAACATTGGTTACATTTTGCTTCACAACCATTTTTAAATGCAGGACTAATCTGGGAACGGGCGCTGTACAGTAAGAGCGTTCAGTAGGAAGGCAAGAGCTTGTACAGTGAGATGTCAATAGGTTAATCAACCAACAACAAATAGGTATCATCAGGCAATGAATCTTGGCGTAGCTACTAAGTTGGGGGGTAAGCTAGAGACAGGGATGGGAGCAGCAAATGGCAAAAATTTTGAACACCATAATTTAACTTACTAGTCTCTGCTCAAAACTGTATTGTCCTTCTTTTTAATTGCTCCTTTACTGAAAAAATGCTAGGTGTAGAGTTTTGATTTTCCAAAAATTGTATCATCCTTCTTTCTAACTGCTCCTTTATTGAAATATGCCAGGTTTGATTTTTTTCTAAAAATTTTCAGCGTTCAGCCATCCTTGTAAAGGAGAAATAGCTGAATTGCAAGAAAGCCAACCTGTAGATCAGTGTCAAACATTTCCTTTCATAGAGAACTATTAGACACCATTAGAAGTATAGATACTCACTTCTACTGGGTAAGGCTGTGGTGAGACCGACGTTGCTCTCAGCTGAACATGGTTGGAGTCTGGGCTATCCTCCGGGGTTGCTGACGATGTCGTCATGGTGGGAAGTGTAAAGCCCCTGAGGACCCCGGGCTCCCCTCCAGCCCGGGATTGACTCACAGTCACAGAGGGGCTGACCGTGGGGCTAGGCGGGGTGCGGGATACTTGCAGCACCACTGGTGAAATGTTCAAAGTCTGTGAAGAGGGGAGGGAGGCGGAAGTTCTGGCACCAGGAGAGAGAGGTTGAACCGATGAGTAACTGGGGGTGGATAGTGACGGTGACGTGGCCACAGATATGGTGGTGGTGGTTGATGGTGGTGTTGATGATGATGATGTCAATGTGGATGAAGGAGAAGTCTTACTATACCCTGGATACACAAACTTAGGGGGCTGTACAGTGGTGGGAGGGGTGGCCCAGTCAGAGGACAGAGTCCGTGCTCCAAATTTGGGGGAAACAGGCGAAGGGGAAGTTTGGCCGTCCAAGGTAAGGGTGGGGGCAGGAGGTTGGCTAAGATAAGAGTAGGATGTTGGCACAGCTGATGTGAAGGGGCTGGGAGGGGCTGCAGCCTGAACTTGTGGGCTGGCCTCCGGCCCAGGTGAGCGGCCCGGACTGTAGCTTGAGCTGAAGGTTGCAGTGGGGCTGGGCCCGCTGGCTGATGTGTGGGCCCGCACCGCTGACGACGCAGGACTAGAGAGTGACGGAAGAGTAGGTGAAGGAGCCTGATATGACACGGCACTGGCCGGGGAAGGGGAGAGTCTCGGAGGAGGCTGGGCCCCTGCAGGACTGGGTGTCCGTGCTGGAGAGGTGCTGCTTTGCTGCCAGTTGATGACGGGCTGGGTAATGCCAGGAATACGCTGGCTGCCAGGGGGTGGAGGGACAGACCCCTCACCTTTGGGCACAACCTTCTCACGATAGACCACCAACTTAATTGACCGATCCAGCCCGGTGAGCAGGGCCACAGCTTGGTCATGGCGGGCATCATCCATGTCTACATCATTGATCTGAAAGTAACCAGGGTGGTAGATAAGATGGAGCAATGATTGTGGGCTGCAAAGAACATAAACGACATTCACCCTAAGAAAAAGATACTGTCAAAGATACATGTTGAGGAGATACTGACATAATCATATCCTACACAGATGTGGATCTAATCAGGTTTCCTCATTTCTCACATGCATGCAAATGACGAATCTATCAGATCTTCGGAAGTCACCTCAAACAAAAAAATAAATGCCACACTGTCTGATTCTCGAGAAATAATGCAACCCTGAATTTCCTAAAATGCTCCTCACCTACCTGCATCCTTTTCTTACACACTGTCCATAATAACTCTGGTATTTTGACAGAATATAATATCATCACTATACTTTGAAAATAGCTTTAGGCTGTTTCCATATAAGAGTACCATGTTATTTGAGAGACTAAGTTGCAAAGCTACACACTGACTTCTTCATTTTGCCATAAAAAGGCTTCACCTCGGTCTCCTCAAAAGTGTGAAAAATTACTTAGGCTGATTTTGAAGCACATTCGCAATACGAGACACTGTTTCACCAAGTCCAGCACAGGTGCTCATAAGCCTTGATGTCAGAACTGAAGAACTAACGCAATAATTATAGCCCTTGACAGCATCATTTGTCCCAGTTTTATTCCTTACCAAATTCTTCACTGGATCTACAAGGAAGTAAGCATACCAGTAAGACAAAAAGACAAAATCAATCCTTACATAATCTGAAAGGAATATGTTAAACACTGCCATAAGATTTTATACGTTTCATTCATGACATTCAATCTTGCACCATTATATCAACATTTCCCAAGAACCTTTCTTGGCAGCTTTCAAACTTGCTGGATGAAAGATGACTTCTGAAAGTCTAAATAAACATACATCTTTCCTTTATCAGCCAGTATCTGAATTTATTGCATATCACTCCACTTACAGACACTATCCTGTCTCCAACTTGCAGCTTTCCATCCTTGTCAGCTGTACCTCCTGGGGTGATCTTGGATATGTATATAGCCTAAGGATGGAACATAATGAGAAAGTGAGAATTATTACATGAGGGTACTACATCCGGAAGACAAAAAGTAAACTGAATTCAGCATCAAGTTCTCCCCCTGCCCTTCCAACCGAAAAAAATGCCCACATTGTGGTCTGTATTCTTAATCATACATTCATCCATTGTAGCAAAGTCTACACAAATCCATTATATTACTAGTGGACATATGGGCAACAGGCCATAAGAATTAGCAGATACCCTATCACTGCTTAATAAACAAGTGCATGGAGGGGTTCATCACATCTGCCCATGGACAAGCACCACCTCATCTGCTCCCAAGAACATGTTGAATCTACAAGTGACCAGGTTGAATCTTTGTACCTTTTATCAGGTTAAGAACTGTAAACTTTTCTTTCTCGGGAAAAGTTTCCAAATCCTCTTGTCCACATTTCTCCTCCAAGAAACTAAAAGAGCTACTTCAGTGTATGGTGGCTGGGTTAATGAAACCAAATCTACTGCTTACTGTTGCATAGAGAGTACTAAGATTCTTTCCATGAGACAAACAGACATATCTTTCCTTTAACTCACTGATGACTGAAGACATGAACACATGCCCTCTACTGCACACCAGCCATGAACTAACTTCGTGCTGTGATGTCATCTTTCTCATCCATGGCTAAGTACTAACTATGTTATAAGATGGTCGACATTCATTAGGCCAATTCAAGTCTCTTATGCTTTATGTCATAGATTATTCTTGGAAACTGTATAGTCAAGTTGATAATTCCATGTCATTTAAAAACTGTCCAGTCTTCAAATTGCTAACAGCTAGGAACTATTCATAGAAAATTTGAAGGCTGAAAACAAACTTACATCTACACTACAAAGTTTACTTATGGTTAAGGGTCTTTCCTCAGTAGCTTAGCAGCTACCAAATAAATATAATGGATGCAGGTTATGTCCCAGCTTTTAGTGCTCTTTAACCATTTTGATAAAATGACTTAAGGAGACATTCGTTCAGAGTTTTCATAATACAGTGAATAGCATGGAAGAGATACTGGTATCTCACTGCACATTTACTAATTTGTGGTGAAGAAAAATATGTGCATTTTTCAAAGAAAATGTTAACACATTCCTCCCATGTATCAAGTAAAGCAAAGAAAGAAAATGGAGGTCACAAAATAAATGGAATCCATTCAGAGGTCTATGAGACTGGAAACATCAACAACGTATTGCAAAATTGTTTCTCACCACAGTGTTTCTCCAAGTCTTATGAAGTGAAGTTCACATTCCACTCTCGTTAAAAATTTGAGAGAGGGATTTGTAACTTCTGAGGGGGATTTTAGATTATTTTCAAACTGTTTTCCGATTCTGGGCAGAGAATAACGGAGTATCGGAAGGCACTCAATGAAATTTTGAGAGGGATTTTGAAATTTAAGGGACGAATTGCCTGATCTTGTAGTGTGGTGAAAACACTGTTACAGCTAAGTGTACTTTCCATAGTACCAGTCTGTAAGCTAAGTTTCTTCATACTGCCTATCTAACAGTTGTAACCGAACAGTCAAACCTGACCCCACTTGTTCACCCTACTTGTTCATCAACTGAAGAGTATACCCTTAGCAAAGTAGCTGTCTCACCAGCAGCACCCCTAACAAACTACAAAATCATAACTAGTGATGCCTCACAGTTTACACCAACCTATCCAAAAAAAAAAAAACTGCTTTCCACAGTTCGCAAACAAAGTTACAAAAGCTCACCTCAGAAAACTCCTAAATTGTTCTTACACTATCTCTTGCTCTTAAAGCATGTCTTGCTACCTCAATTTTAAGATTCAAGAAAAGCATCTAGAGATGAACAACAACACATAGGACAGGAACACACACTTGAATTGGGTGAAAATATGAGTCAGATAGCCAAGTAGCATACACTGGGAAATTAAAATCTCATGCATGAATGCATTCAAACTGATTTCTTAGTTGTCTTTCAGCCAGATAAAATGTGGCTCATGTCGCAAAACTAGAAAATGAGATATCAGGATCTGGAGATTAGTAAGGTCATTTGGCATCAAAGTTTTGTTTGTTGTAGAAATGAAGAGTAAAATTATCTTCCAAATTAAAAAAAACGCTGATTTTATAAGCTATATTACATGAATTAATTGAATTACATAGCTTCAGATTGTTTTCGAACTGCGATTTTCTCAGCATTATTTTTTTTGTTTGTTTTCTTTGCATGTGGTAAACCTAGACCACTTCAAACAACTTTACCATGGGCCACATAACACTAGGTTAAAATGTTTCCACATAATAAAAATTTCACACATTAAGCTGCTATGTCAAACAAGTAACTTTATTTTTGCCAAAAAAAAATATATAACCTAAGCCTCATCTGACTGACTGAGAAACAACTTTCTGTCTTGTTTTTTTGTTTCTTTGAGACAGGGTCTTTCACCAATGTCACACACGGACATCTCAAGCATTTGGTTTATTTACACATTACAACATTTATTTCTTGATGGATAGACTGGGGCAATGAGGATAGCAATGAATGTGAACCATGCAAAACTGATCCTTCTGAGAAGACTGGTTGTACAAGCAAGAATGTGCAAACAAACAACAGGTCTCAAATACAAATAAAATAAAAGATGTCAACATGCATCCTGCGCTCACAAACGCCAGGAACAAAAAACATGACAACATGAATATGCATGCCAATCATATTGGAATTCCCCGTGAAAGTTTCTCGGATGCTCAACTACTGCATGATCAAAGAATCTTGACAGACTACTCCAGCTTACAGGAAAGAACAACAGAGATACTAACCCTATACAAGCAAAGGTGCTTCTTTTGTAGTAAAGACATGTGTGGCGGACTTTAAAGACTTTAAAAGACTTATAGGAAAAGCATGAATCTTACAGTCAAGAAAGATGACTTCAGTGGTTAAATGCTGGTCTTATATATGAAGACAGAGTTTACATTCTTGAAAGGCGAGTTTTACAAAAGTAATGCTTTTCAAAGCCTATGAACTCAATAAATTTCTATAACTCTAGGCCAGGGTCTGAAATTATGAAGTCTGGAAATCTGGAGGGGCAGCATTTCAATGATGATCTGTGATTTTGCAGTTACAAACAGCTGCATTCTAAGCAAAGAATGGTGGTTTTTACAGTCAGGAGTTCTGGCGTTAACAAAGAAAAGTGGCTTTTTCAACAGCCACAATTCTGAGAGGCGGCTCTAGCCAGTCATCTGGTGAGCCCAACAAATACTAGAAGTGCACGTAAGTTGTTTTCGGTCAAAAGTCTTAGTGAGGGTTCCTAGACCATAAAGTGATGGCTTTCTACAGACCAAAATGCTTTTTTGCTTCAGTCACAAGCAGCAGTGTTTTCACAGACTAAAGCTGAGCTGGCTTTCTGTGTGCAATACAAGCACATACATATTGAGTGATCTCCAGTGCTGTTTTCAGACAGAAAATTCAGTTTTACAGTCAAAAATGGCCAATCAATTCTACAGGAAAGGAAGATTCAATGTTCACAGGCAAGAGGCGAGAGCTGATGGTGCCTTAAACAGAGAAAAGCACTGATCTGGACTACTGTTAGTACAACTGACAAAGTCTCATTCTGAAGTGGGCAAGGCAAGGAGAACGAGGTGAATATACCAACCTCTAACAGGTTGAACATCTGCTGAAAGAAAGAGACAAGATAGACATGAAGACGGGTTTCCCCATAGCATCAACACATTGTGGACTGGGCGTCCTTCACCTGGAGTGCGACCCAACACAAAGCCGCCCTGCTGTTCTAAAGATTATTCACTACGCTACAGAATGTAGGAAACCATCTCCTGTTTATGAACCATCCATAATGAGTAAAGCTCAACTAAAATTAACCAGAAACAGACATTATACTGAAAAGCATTTACATGCCATCATAAAATTTTAGTGTATTTCTTTCAACACACTATCACATTTCACCTCTAACTGTGTATAGATTAAGGCTAGGCATTTGGCAGGGATCTCAGTATTAATCACTTGTGGGGAACAAAATTTTGTGTTGTTAATGGTGATACATATTTATATGATGAAAGTTAATGGAAGTAATGAATCCTGACATCATGGTTTTTCACACATAACTGTGTATGTGCATATATGTGCATATATATATATATATATATATATACATATCATAAATACTATTGATCAATCTTGCAAATCAGGCAAATGACAGAAAATTGGCACCCACAGAACATAAGCATTTCACAGAGACAATTTGCAAGCACACACCTACACCGGACATCTGATGCAAACACTGACTTAACAGCTACTACTGGTAATACCAGCAGACACCAGCGCTATGAAGTTGACAATGTTCAACACATGGCCAGGTCTGCCTCTTTGTTTGCCCAATGTAAGAGCTAAGTCAAACTTTGCCATTCTCTGCTCTCAGTGACTGAACTTTAATATTTTCACGTTCTTTCTCATATTCATCAGTGACCACAGTATAATTTACACATTTATAAATGAAGACTCCTCCTAAAAAAATGGTTTCTGTGAATGGCACATTTTATGCATACAAATTTTTGAAAGGAAATCATAACTCTTTACTTTAAAATTCAATGAACATACTAAAACAGAGAGAAACATTTGAAATGCCTGTTCTTTCACCTCCTCTTAATCTGAACTTCTGAAACAAGAACCCTATGCAACAGGGGATAGGATACTAACCTCGGACAAAATAGCTATGACTCTCCACAGATCTGCCTTTCCTTATTTACATCAAGATATTCAACAGATCATATGAGTCAAAATATCCCAAGATCACATTTAGAAATGACATAATATTGGTACCTTGTAATTTCCCTGCTGCAAAAACTTGCTGATAAGTCTTCACAATTAAAAGTCATCCAACAAACACATCTAGGGATAAACACTGAGCACATGTTTCTTCTGTCTTGGAAGTGATGTGAAAAAAGTATTTGTCCAGCTCTGACCCTTTATAAAGTGCTCATGCACTAACACACATCCACTCTACTTACGGTATCATTGCCTTTGAACGGTACGGATCCCCTCCCGCCTGCGATGCTAAAGCCTAGTCCTGTATGATCTCGTATCAAAGTTGTCGTCACAGTCTGAAAGAAAGAAAAAAAAAGATGATACTAACTGATACAACCTAAGTTCTCAAAAGTTATCTTTCATGTGGTCTTACTAAGAACATACTATTGTGTTCAGGTAAGGCTGGCCTGTGTCTTAGAGGGGGAAGGCCTTAGCAAATTAATAAAGGAGACTAAAACTTCAAATGAATATAATCTACTCTAGCTCCTGCTTCTTTTCACTCTATATTAAAATGAATGCACCCTTTACCTAAACCACGTTATTTTCTATCTGCGTCTGTTCACCGGTAAGTGGCAAATTCCTTGAAAAAGTGCTGCACAAATTCTTGGGATCCTAACTGCCTAAGATTTTCAATTCCTAGAATATTCAAGTGCACAATTTCTAGCAATATAGTCCTTTGACACATTTTACTTGCCTAAAGCAAGGCTTTTTATTCCCTTGCGTTTCTGTCTCCTGTTAAATCATGTACTTATCATAATACAGTTTTCATTACACCCCATCTTCTCATCAAGCTGGCTGGATTTCCTCTGATTAAATTATTTTTCTTAACTCTGTGTATGTTTGACACTATCTGCTTCATCCCCAATACATAAGACAATAAAACCCAAAAATTCTAAAACACAACATCTGGAAAGCACTGCCGTGAGCAGAGCAATTCTCGCACTAGCCAATGAGATCACTGTTACAAAAAAGTTGAGGAAACAATGGGTAAATATTTGCTCAAGAGAAAAGCCTGTGCTCTTCAGGCCAGGTGATGATACTTACCTCTCCATAAACTTCTGTCTCAGGTTCAGCAGTGAAGGAAACAGTTGTCACATTGGTGTGAGTTGACTCCTCTACTTCTGAAGCCTGTGGAAGATGAAAGATGAAGAAAAGCAAATAAAACAGTGACTCGATGAAAGCACAGCAAGTCGACTACAACCACTGTATACACTCCTATTACGTCTGTCTTACAATACAGCCAGTCTCTTATAGGTAAAGATCTGACCATGTGTACAAAAATGTGCAAATCTTTACCTCATCTCAATCTTATATTTGCCTGCCGACTCTGTTGTGTCATCTCTATATCTCCAATTTCCCCATCCACATTTTAGTATAAAACTGTGTTACAGACTTCCTAAACACTTTTCAATACACACATGGAGGACTTTTTATGGACATATCCAAAAAATTTCAAGTAATATAAGCATTTAATTTTCACAGCAAAGATTTCAGGTTATTGAATCAATGATGGAGAGGGTGCCATTGGCAGGCAAATGTTTTTAAGGTATTTTTATGGAACTGACAATCACAATTTCAAATATAAGAACTTTTTGAGGTTTCAAGCCTACTTTACAAAAAACCTAATGATTTTTTGTGGATTCTTTATGGATATTTTCACACCCTAGCTATCTATCCACTTCTCATACTCAAAAGCAATTTGGCAGCATTTCACAGAGACAGTTGGCAAGCACACACCTACACAGGACATCTGATGCAAACACTGACTCAGCAGACACCAGTGCTATGAAGTTGACAATGTTCAACACATGGCCCCTGTACTGGTCAGCTGGTGACAGACTTCTTTCTACATTCCAAATGCTGATAGTTTATTTCACAAAAGACTGCTACAATCAGTATCAGTAAAGAACACTTTGACCAATGATAATCACTTCTTCCTCAATCTTTTATTCTATTCTGTGCGCATCATGTACTGTATCACATCAGATTTAATGTCACCGTGTTTGAGCAATTCATGTTTGAGCATGAGGAATAGATGCGTGTAAACATGAACACGATTTCATCCACCTCCTTTGACATAAAAGAAAAATATACATGGGTTGCATGGAAAAACCCAGTAGTATCTTAAGTTTCTGGCTGGCCATCTGTTGCACTTTTTATCACTCATCCATCCAGCTGCTTGTTTCATAAATTCCCTACTTTCTCTCTAGCCAGCCTTCCCTCTGCATAAGCACTGGTAACCAGTTTCTTCCTAGCCAGCCTTACCTCTGCATGAGCATTGGCCACCAGTTTCTCCCTAGCCACAACCATAGTGATATCATTGCCACTGTTCTTGAGCACATTCACAGCCTCATAGTGGTCAGCTTCCACCAGACTGGCATCGTTCACCTGCAGCAACAAGACAACAGGGACACTGGTCATCATCATAGTTGAAAACTAATAGCTAGCATCCCAGCATGAGCAAAATTTCCTAAGCATCTGACAGATGCTGAGTCTTTTTCCATACGTGTGTGATACATTGGAAGTCTCATATTGAGTAACTGACTGAGCATGTTTAATGTTCCACCTTCTACCTCATCTCTGTGAGCTAGCTTTAGGAACACGAGACAGTCCTAACTATGGTTCTGGTGTGCAGAATAGATCTAGTGTTATTTTAGGTGAAGAATATTGTAGTTTAAGGTTTACTGACAGAAGTGATTGTTATCTATGGCTGTGTTAAAGCCTATTACAAGAAAATAAACCTGAAACCATGTAAAACCATACCTTTAACAATTTGTCACCCTTGAGAATGCCAGCCTTTCCTGCGGGTCCCTCTTCTGTCACCCGTGAGATGAAGATGCTCTGGGGAAACAAACAAACACAGTTCATTTGCTTGATCAATAATTACAAAATGTACCTAAAACTTGTCTGCCTTACACCCACCTCTGCATATTGTCAGGCACATAAGAACACAGAAATAATTAAGTCTTACGCAAAACAGAAAAGGACCTTACACAGCAAATGATTCTGTTTCCAATAGAGCAGTGCTTGTCAGACTTTCCTCCAGCAATACACTAGTACAAAATACAGTTGCTTTGTGCTGTGTCATGGGGGCGGGAGGAAGAAAATATGTTTCAGAGGAATACAAAGTACAATGATGAGACCACCATAGTTGACATTTCCACTGCAGTTTTAAAAGGTGACAACAAGATGCAACATAAACAGAGTGACCAACCAGCAGTGTCTAGTAGGGTATAACACTTCAAAGTGTAAACATATGCACCAACATTCACATATGGCAGTGCCTTACCTCATCATCTCCCTTGACAGGAGTGGAGCCCTTGCCCCCGGCTATACTAATCCCAAGTCCCTGCCCCGGCTCTCGATGAATGTGGATGGTCAGTTCTTCCTCCTGTACCTCCACAGGCATCTGCTGTGTGGCTGGTGCTGGACCGGACATCACTTCTAACTCTGGGGGCTGTAATGACAAGTCAGGCACAGATGAACTCCCAGACACTTTAATAAAGTACAACCTGCTGAGCTAGTGTGAACACAGCATTTATATCAAGTCCAGATTTCACAATAGCAAACAGCATCAACTAAAATTAACTGCTTCATGAAGGCATCAAAAACAGAAGTTGGGAGTGACGTGACAAGGACGTGCAATTCTCCATATTCTATTATCTCACAAAAGTTGTGATGAAGCAAAACTTGGGTTTAAGTGTACGGCAAATTAAATGCAGTCCACAGTACTAGCAGTCAACAGCACCTGCAATCATAGTTTGGCTCAGGGATCAGAAAAAAAAAAAAAATCAAGGTTCAGCTATGCAGCAAAATCCATGTCCAGGTCAGTTTTGTACTTTTTAAACTAAGGGTGGAGTTTGGAAAACAAGTAAACCAGCCAAAGAGGCTTCTGTCATATCAGCAGTAAAACAAACAAACAAACAGAAACAAACAGAAAAATGTTGACAATGTGAAAGATAACTTGAGTCCATGGTGGAGAACTGTCTGAGCTTAATTTCCCCATAATGCAGGAAGGCAGACATTTCTAGGCTCTTGATTAAACCCAAACACGAAGAAGTGACCATGTGTCTCAAACAAAGGAATTAAATTGAAAACTCTATTCATTATAAGTAGGAGATAATAAAGTTGTCAGTTTGTACCAGTTGACTCACTTTGACCACTGGAGACATGGCTGCACTGTCCCTCTGCTTCACAGCCTGGGCTAGGATCTCCCGCACTTGCTCAGCATCGTCCTCTTTGTTGATGCGTTTGTTCTTCAGGTAGTGCGGTGTATCCCGACGCCTCAAGCGGTGGTCTTTGTTCGTCTCTTCCTCCACCTCAGGAGCAAAACCCACTTTCCTGTCTCGCACGACACTCTGCTCGGAAGAAGCAGAATAAATCAATCAATATATCAGTACCTGAACCTCAAGGCAGAGTGGCGAAGCTTGTTGTCTTGTTAATACTACAACCTGCTAAATTTGATCTTCATTTCAATAATTTTTTTGTTGATGAGATGCCATTGTGGAAAGAAAAACTGCAGCCTACTTTGCCTCACAAAGTACTTGGGTCACTGTGCAGGAAGGTCAGTAAGGTCTTCACTCAGGATATTTTCTCCACTCGTTATTTTAGTGGCGAAATATTTTTCATGGCAAAACCCATTAACCCACTGACATGATACAGTGTTATATTGACTGTGCTATGAATTGATTTCAAAAACCTAATTTTCCCTACACATATTAAGTATTGTCATCAAAATTTTTTTGCTTGCAGAGATTTAAAAGCTGAAATTAGCCTTTTCTATTCATGATTTTACAGAGTACACATATTACTCACACATTATTTGGAAAAGCTATACCAATTCAATTTTTTTGAATTACATATAAGGTTCAGAAGTCTCTATTCTATGCACAACTAATTTACGCAGCTTTACACTTTCATTGTATCCGTACATGATACATCCTGTAACTTTTTCAACTTTCTAACTTGACTAATGTGCTGCTGCCATTTTCCTGATGCTGGTTAAAACTATTCCAACAAATTTTTTTCTCAGGTTACTTCCCCATACCAGTTCTACTGACACTTGGAGTGTGGACAATGTGCATGAAGAGCTGCCCCAAGGAATTTGCAACGTGACTATGATGACAACATCTAAAGTGAGCAATTCTGGCTGAATGCCACATCAATAACACACATTTCAGAAACACTCTGACTTCACAGCAATAAGTTTTGATTGTGTCTAACACAGGTAATTTATTCTTTAAAAACTTGCTGCAGGACAGTTCAGAAATTTGTGTGACTGACATGACATTCACCTGGAAACTGATTTAAGTTTTTTTTAACCACAATATTTTGTTCCAGCTACTCCTAAAATAAATAAACTGAAAACACGATGCTCACATTGTCATCCGAGTCCTCCCCTGAACTTTGCTGAACTCTGTCAGAGTCTGAGTCATCCCGGTCTGCCTCGATGTCTCGCGAATCATCAATCTCCTCTACCTCATTGGCCGAGATGCGAACTGCTGGTGCAGAGGACAACGTCACTGTCTTGCCGGTTAGCAAAGGCTGTGACTCCTGAGGAAGTTCTTCGTCTTCTGAGGATGAAGATTCTGAGGGTACCGACGGCGGGGGTGGGCCTTCCAGTTCTGGGGCTGTTGGAATACACAAGACAATGCTGTCATGTTACAATCAAAAGTATGCACATCTAAATTACAAGATCACTTGACTGGATGCATCAGAGGCTGACTCAGTGGGTAATCTATGGCTTTGAAAAAGAAATATCAGACCTCTCTACATAACCAAATGAGCTAAGTTGCTCTCTTACCCCTATCCTTCCTAAAATAATGAATCCAAAAAATTGCTGAAGTTCATACTCTGAACTGCACAAAGTCAGGGGAAATTTATGTCATGAATATGACTGTGACAACAATATCTGATTACACATATTATGAAAGAGGCAGAAACTTGCTCTCCACACCATTACAATGAAGTTAGACAACTTTGCTAATGGACTACAGCACTGCTGCAAACTAATAAGTTTGCCCAGCAAGTGATCTACATTACTTCTAACCAGAATCATAAAACAGCTCAATAACATTACATCTGATCTGTTTTCATCTCTAATCACCACTAAGACCGGATCCTTCCTGATTGAACTTCGAGGATTAAATGAAGTAAGGTGTGACCATTTACATCAGCCCTAGACAACTGATTTCTCTCAAAAGATATTTACCACACTGCTCGTCCACACATGTTGGAAAAGAAAATCACCACAGCCATTGTGCAATAAACAAATAAATTCTAACATCCACAACACCAGATATTCAAATTTTCAAACACCAGGTTCTTTTGCAGGGATAGACAAAAAAAACAACACTTCGTCATCAATTTGGTTGGGCACATGGTCATTTTAGGTAATCACACTTATGAGATAGTCACTTATGACTTGTGACCTTTTTATAAATTTGATCACTCTTATGCTGTCTAACCTTTGATAATATCAGGTGGTCTGGGTTTGGGTGAGGGGGGTGCCTGTTTCTCGTCCCCTCTTTTGTCGTGGGACGGGCTCTTGGTGTAGGTTGAGTTAAGGTACGTAGCCGGCGGAGGCTCTCTGGGCAGGTCTCGATAGTAAGGACCAGGGGCCTCATCCTTATCATAGAACTGGGAGTCAGTATCCCGGGCTGGGATAAAAGTCGTGTTCTGAAATAAAAGACAACCCACACATCAGCATTTTCAAGAAATTGCTTGTAAGATGATCCAAACAAATTTATTTAAAAAAGCCTGGTGCACTAGTCCCTCAGAAAGAAGATCTGACCAGAGGCACTTGACGTAAGAACCAAGCTATGGACCTCTTAGATCTGAGGAGCTGTGAACCTCATAGATCTGAGGTGGACCATCAGTTTCACCAGCAGAGCAGACCTGAAGGCATGACACAGAACACACAAGACGAAAAAAGATGTTGTTTTATTTTAATGAAAAGCCACACAGTCATTAGTCAAAGGTATGAATCAATAAACGTTCCATGTACATTAAACTGTGCAGAGAAAAAGTAGGCTGAGGTGATTCAGAGGTTGCAAAACTTAAAGGACTCCTAATTCTTATGAAACTATGCTCCCATCAAGGTGAATGAGCCTGGCTGTGTTGCTGCTTCACTAAGGAAACTGCTAAATGACCAGCTCTGACGCCAGCTAATACATCTACACATCCCTCATGTTCCCAGCCAGGTTGGGCAAAGACGGCTGAATTCGTCATATCCAACCTTGAGTGATCTATCATCCTCTACAAAGCCATCAATATTCATCACTTCATCAATTCCTGGTGTTGTCAGGTCTGCCATTCCAGAATAAGTGTTGAGGATCAGTATGAAGCCTAATGAGTCAAAGTGAATAAGTGGATTACCTCGTCCTTGTTTTCGTGATGTGGTATCACATGGCCATCAATGTTCTTATCTTTGAGGAACTTGGCGTGTCTGGCCTTCAACTCCTTCGGGTGAGGTGTGTCATGGCGCACAAAGTGGCTCTGAAACACACGAGATAACTATGATAAGACTGAATGCAAGATCAAGTTAAGGAGATACATAAGTATAGCCAACTGCTTCAATATCTGAGCACTACAAAAGAGTTTGAACCTAACGGATTTACAGATCTGATGTTTCAAAATGAATGTCATATGCATCAGTATGGATTGGATTTACAATTTTAAAGTGAAGGAGTCACAAATTTGAAATCAGTACATGAAATCATCATGCCAAAAGATACCTTCCTTCTGGAGAAATTTCAACATTTTTGTTTTTGTTTTTGTTTTTAGGGTAAGATAGCCATGTACTTGCTCTAAAGAAAAAACATAAATGCCCTGTTATTATGTGATATAAGGTGTCTTATAACTTTTGTTCCTGCTAATAAGAAACAGCGTACTGATTTTGAATATTACATGTTCAAGTGTCGACTATACTGAGAAAGGGATCCCCTAGTGTAATATTTTTTTACATATCAGCTGCCATATGATCTATATTTAACATACTGCAAAACAGCAGCAAATTAGACACTAATTCTATGGCATATTGCTGCACTATTCTTTAGGTCCTTAGCATCGTACATCTACTAGTACTATCTTAATCTGCTGTAGATAAATGGTATGTTAAGTAGATATGCCAACACTGACAATTAATTTGTAGCATTCTACAAGACCCAACAGAGGAGATGTTCATTTCTTCACAGTGGGTTCAACAGTTGTGAAGCAAACTCTGCCAACTGTCACAATTTTCTCCAGCTCATTTATAGAGACATCACTGGCAAGGAATGAAAAGAAATTTACAGCATTCTCCTACTTTTCTAATCAGTGTCAGACCTCCATAAATACAGGACCCCATTTCCTCCAAATACTGCCAGTAAATTTTTAATGAAAACCAAAAGCAAACAGACTTCTGAGACATCTTCTAGACGTCTCCCACACACACCCCTCCCCCAGCACCCTACTGCACGCTTTACACTTCCATCTCTTCCTTCTCATCCCCTGCCTTTTTTTCAGTAACTCACAGAATCATCCGAGTCTCCTCCAGCATCCACCTTCTCATTGTCCTCAGCAAATCGTATTACACTGTCTCTAGGCCTGTCCTTCTCTGCAAAACTTCCTTCAGTGGCAATGCTGCCCTTGAGCAGATTTTCTGAAATCACACATAAACACACATAGTTAAAAATTCGGAAAGATGTTCTTAAAAAAAACTAAAGGCTGCTGAAAACAGTTTGTCTGTACAGGATTAATTATTTCATAGATCTTTCAGCTGGTCAAAAGCAGGTCCATAGGTTGCCTGCCAACTGCATAACTCTGATCCCTTCTATAATAAAGTTACGTCACAACTTACATTCCTTATGAATTTGACTATTTTGGCCAGTTCCTTCAAATTTTTGATGCTTTGTTGCCCTAGTAGTGTACTCAGACAATGACGCCAGTCATGCAACCAGTGTAAGTACAAAATGTGAATTCATATCACAAAGGCTAACCTCAGCGCATTTAAGGAATAAAACAGACCAAATATGTTAATTTAACAAACCAAGAAAGGAAAAAAAAAAACAACATTCAATCAGATACGGATGCAGTTTGACCAACTTAGCAGAAATAGGCTTTAAAAATATCCAGACAGAAGAAAACTATACACCTCATACCAAGCCTGAAAGCCTATAGAAAAATCTTCAGTGAACTCTTCTGTCAAATGATAACAGTGTTCCAGCAAGACATTGTACAGTCCAACACAAACATACAAGGAAGGAGAGACTTAAGACGTACCCATGCTCTCTGTGTGGAAGCCTTGCTGAGGAAGAAGGAAGCAGGTGAGAACACGCTGTCCTGTCCTCTCGTCAAAGTCAGTCTGGAACTTGAGCATAGGCTGAGCCTGGTTCTCTGACAACCACAACGCCTTCAGGTTCAGGTTTGCAATGGTGATGGGAAGATATTCAAGTCTGGAAGATTCAATAACAAAAATATATAAGATATATATATATATATATAAGATGCAATGGTGATGGGAAGATATTCAAGTCTGGAAGATTCAATAACAAAAATATATCAGATATATATGCAATGGTGATGGGAAGATATTCAAGTCTGGAAGATTCAATAACAAAAATATAGTGCTGGTGTATTAAGAAAAGCATCGTATTCAAACCAAAACAATGAAAACTACATTTCCAATGGAAAATGCCCCCTTAACCACTTTGACTTTGAAGAAATAGTTACACAGTATTGAAGACTCAAGATAGTAGCAGCCAAAAGCAAATTTTTTTAATGATCCGTCTTTATTCAAAACTGAAGTTGCTTTGTCATTCAGTCTCAGAAAGGGCAGCAGTTAATGGTAAACATTTCAGAAACGAAGATCAACAACGAGGTGTTTGTGCAAAATGGAAGTTGTTTTGTTATATATTCTCTTTGCTCTCTTGTTAAACTGGCCAGATTTTTACGGCTCTGGTTTTCAGTTTTCAGAAAATTTTCAGCATTTTGCCATCCTTGTATTCCACTGTTTTGGTGTTAAAATGCCCAGATTTTCAGATTTGATTTTCAGTTTACTGTTTACTGAAAATATATTAGATTTTCTGAAAAGTTGAAACATTCTGCCATCCCTGAAGAAATATGGTCCACTTTTAACAACAGCCTCTCTGAGTTGTCTTTCGAGAAACTTTACTTATTTCACTGTTGATTATTCACATACCTGGTTGATGTTCCGATAAACTGCATCCCTTCCCTGTCATTAATCC
>JAWQUT010000492.1:385914-411026 GCA_033807755.1 Ellobium chinense
GGGGGGGGGCGGTGAGAGAGAGAGAAGCAAGAGATTTCATTAATCTGTTTGTAAAGTTCATTACATTCAATAACAACGTGTATTTCCTTCTCTTCCCAGGTTTAGTCTGTAGAGCGAAAAAAAAACAAAAAACCCAAGCGAACGCAAGTCTTGGCACTTGTTCTATGAAATCAATACATTTTACAGGCAGCGAGAGCGGACCCAGCACCACAATACATCATAATGAGATGTCAGCATAACATCAACAAAAACCACATGGGGGGAAAAATGTCGGTGGCTCTCTGCCACGCAGTTTCGGAATTCTTTTTGTTTTTCAGAAGGGGGAAATTAGTAAATAGGGAAGAAGGATAATCGCAGCCAACAGGGGCAGCAAGAATGTTTGCAAGGATGCCACTAACTTTTCGACCTATTCTCTGAAATTATGAAGCTTCACGTAAAGTCTGGCTTCAAATACGCCGTTTTGAACAGCAAGTTTTCAAGTTTCTTAACTGGCGGGCTTCAAGCTAAAACACAAACATTGACAACAATTACTCCCGACAATTTAGCTTTAACTGAAACACTAAAAGAACAGCCGCAACAATTATATATGTAGTTTACAATTACGATTTACACAAACGTGTATGTGCCTAAGTACAGTACATATTATATATAATATATTAACACAAGAGAAAATGGCCAGGGCAAACCAAAAATAAGAGACAAACAAGATTTTTCTTTCTTTTTTTTTAAGTATGTTCTGTTGGCAGCTTCTTAGACTGATGTTAAACAAGAATCTCAGAAAGACAGGAACATTCTGTTTTCAGAGAAGTCCTTGAAGAATAGCATCCCTGTGCTGCGCATTAACGATGGGATCTCTCATCATCGCAAGCTTTACATTAACCCTGGATGTTGGAACGGTACTAACGGCGAAATTCAGCACCGGTGCAGTAACGTAAAAATTTTACGATGGTAAGACAGCCCACCACTTTTGCGAAAGCTCTCATTTACCTCCAAATGGCGTAACTTTCGTCTCCGAAAAATTTACACAGGCCAATCGGACATTGTGTGCCCAAGTTCTACGCCTAGGCTTGGCCCGCTTTGCTCAAGGAGGCCAAGAGTCAGATCCGTTTTGTTTTTTTCAAGAACATAGCTCAGTCCAGTCCCAGAATTGCCACAGAGTGTTTCACTGTGCTCTCCGTGACTTTTCTGTGACAATCCCTCGTGGGCCAATATTTTTCCATAATCATAACGTAATCAATATCATTACATGATAACATTTTGTCGCCTAAAATTCGTCTGAAAGTGGCCAAATTTTCACTCCAGTAAATTTGGTCAATGTATGTAAAGGAAGTTTCAAATAAAATTATGAACCGCCAATCTATTCCTTGAATAAGAAGTCAGAAAAAAAATCATTGAATACTGATCATTTTTTAGGTGGATATATTTTGCAGGTATTTCCCGGACCCGGCTACACCAGTTAAGATTATCCATTTTCCCGGATTTTCGAGGCCCGTGACAAATATGCTTGATGCAGCCAAAAACATCGATCACTGATTGGTGGTTAATTAGCAAGTAGCTGGGCGGCCTGCCCGTCACTTCATTAGCTGCCGCCTGCTATATTTATCCATCATTCAGCCAGTCAAGGTCTCCGCTAATCGAAGTATAGCTGCCGGATAGGCTGTCGCCACAGGATTCCATCCCAACCGGGGCTAAAGCACGCTAATTGGCCACACATTCCTGTAGAGATGTGATGACTTTCTTCTCATAGTGCCACGTTCATTAGCGTTTATTCTGATATTAGGGATTCACAATCCCACCAAGGCGTCATTTATTTTACTATGACCTAGACTAGGTGTTACTATGGATATTCTCTTTCTAGACCCGATAATGGCCGCATACGGCCGTTTTCACTAAGCAGCAACTTCATGAAAGCGTGATAAAAATTATGCTTAGCTGTTTGTTATCGAATTTTATAGCGTACCGACTTCACGGGGACAAAGGGTCTGTATAAGCAAAAACATTACTGACTGCTCCACCCCTGAGACCCATCAGGGCCAGGCCTTTAGAGATAGGACATTACTAATAACTTAAAACATGGTGGTATTCTTTTATTGGGAAATCAGGGACTCTAATCCCCCCAATATCGATAAATATGTATTCGAAAGTCATTTGAAAGAAGGAAGTAAGTAATAATAAAAACATTTAACATCTAGGACAGTAACGTTGCCCCACAATATGAAAGACTAATTTAAGCACTAGCATACACCGAAGCGCTAATCGGACAGGTGCGGGCGGGACCAAAAAAAAAAAAAAANAAAAAAAAAAAAAAAAGGTACGGATTAACACTCGAAAATTTCCAAACCGAAGCATCGCCCTCGTGATAACATACGAAGGCCACCGGTCCATATCAGGCTCATTCTCATCTTGCGCTCGTTCACTTTCAGAATCCGACACCCGACGCATTCAATCACTCTCCTTGATTAGAGGGATCAAAAAGAACCTGACGAGCTGAGGGATGGTCACAGGATAGCTTGTTAAGCAGAGCTTAAATTTGAATATAAGATGCAGGTTTTACGACTTCGCGGTTAATTTTAAGCGGAGCATCCCCCCCCCCCCNATTACTGACTGCTCCACCCCTGGGACCCATCAGGGCCAGGCCTTTTGTCTTATCTATGATGAGTTCTGAAACAAAATCGTGCATTATTTATGCAAGCACAGGTCTTTTACTCTCAAGATCATAGAAAGCTGTGAATAATATGACATGAAGTTTGTGTACGATATTATTATATTACACAGACATGAAGTGCACGATCAACAACCAACATGAAAAGGAGATATCAATGAAAATCTGGCACGCGCATGCGAAACAGATGTGCAATGTTACCAGGTTTGCGAACTTGTAGCTAAACGTGGATAGTTTCTTTTTTCCTAAATCTCCCTAACATCCATTACGTCACCTCTCTCCGACAGTGATTACCCTATTAAAACGTCCTGTCTTCGCTCCTGCGTCTTGGGCAAATAAAATTATATCGCTACGCTCATTTCATTTTTGTGTTGTTTTGGGTTTTTTGATGATTTGAATTGTTTATGTTATTTGATCTTCCATTTATCTTCTTTTTCCTATTAAAACAGTGTCGAGTTTTTGACTTGTTCAATTTTACAAGCTCAACTACATCTGTCTCATCGTTCTACTTTGAGCAACAGGTTGAGCGCGCTCAACTTCTCAACACCTCAAAACTCGACTTGAGTAAATGTGGAAATAAGCGTGAAGATATTGCATTTAAGCGGCATTTCCAATGAGCGGATTGCGACTGACTGGATGTCAACCGCATTCTACAGGGATGAGAGTTCCATGTTGTTGGTGAGACCAAATCTAGTACGAATGAGAGTGGTGGAACCAATACTGTCTTGACCACCGTATCTTGACATGGACAACGTCTGGGTCATGACTCCTTTATAAAACCATCCAAGTTCATCCACTTCACGATGCGGTATAGTCTAGACCTAGATCACAAGAACAACTCCACAAAACACACTCATGTCGTAAGGAGATCCTCTAGTCTTCCCTTGTAGCGCTTAGCGCACTTACTACTGTGGTGTGCACTGTCCTTTTCTAATTCAGAACATTTTGCATGCAAAATTGCGCACCAAAGTGCTAAGGAGTGCACATTTCTGTGTCGTGGGTGTTGTTCTTTGGAAAACGTTATCTCATACTAGGGTCACCAGACTCTGCACACGCATTTAAGACACGATCATGCACATACATACACAGGCATTTTATTTTTGTGAGATTACTTCTTATTTTGTCATTCTGAAATATAGCATTTTCCCTTATTTCCAAGTAGTTTATTTTTTTAAGTCATACGTACTGAAAACCCATCTGTAAGTCTGTGCATTAATGTATCAGAGATACGTGTGAAATCTGATTGCAGAGTAACAACTGTATTTTTGAGATACCATCCACAGCAGGAAAAAATGCACTTTTTAGCACTTTGGTGCACACTTTTGCATGAAAATGTACTGAATTAGAAAAGGGCAGTGCGCACCATAGTAACTGACAAAAATCTAAAGGGGATGAGTAGTGGATCCCCTTTAAACATCTTCTATCTTTAACCTGTGTGATGTTTGTGTTAAAGAAAATATGACATGTATGTTTAATATCCCTATCCGCTGTTGTTATTTATCATATTTATCTAATTATAGCTTTATTTTTTCCTTGTTTCTTTCCTTTGATTCTTTTCCTGGTTGATTCTTGTTGATTTACTGTTTTATAAACATGAGTGGTAAATCTTTTTATGCATCCTGTTTGACAAAGATTAATCTATATCATAAAGTTTAATCTCTTTCTAGATCTGCATCAATGTTTGTTCATCATATTTATTTATATATATATATATATATATTTCGCTCTCACTCTGAGCCCACACTTCCTTCCGCTCATACTCTCCCCCCCCCCCCCCCCCCCCCCCCCCCCCCCCCCCCCCCCCCCCCCCCCCCCCCCCCCCCCCCCCCCCCCCCCCCCCCCCCCCCCCCCCCCCCCCCCCCCCCCCCCCCCCCCCCCCCCCCCCCCCCCCCCCCCCCCCCCCCCCCCCCCCCCCCCCCCCNGGTGAGAAAAGGATCTGTTTAGAATTTACAGTAACTCAGCCGGCATCCTCATTCAACTCCAGCAAAGTTTACTTTTCTTCAGAAACCATTGATTCATTAGCATCAGAATCTAACCTCCGAAAGACACCGGCAAATTTTACATCCCCTAAAAACATCGTTTTATATTCCCTTTCATGAAACCATGAGAAAACTTACCTTTGCCTCTAAAACCAATGCCCACACTCTACAATCTAGCGCGAGAGACAGTCATACTTCCAGGCTGAGCCTAGTATGGGGTCAGCTGAGTAGGGTTATGGTCTGCATTATAAAGTTTACCTGTTCTGTTCTCGACTGATAGAGCTTCCACGGGCCATAACAAAGCAGGCTTACAATAAATAAAGGTAGTGCAAATGTTGCGCAACTCATGAGGCTGCATTAGCACAATAATGGCGTGTCATAAACTCAAACACTTACAGTAAGCTTGCACTGCGTCTAATGAAACGGCGAGATTGATTAATCTAAGTCAATAACACTAGCCCGTGTTTGCTTTACTCGACAACGCAATAATCTTAATGACCTTTAAGTGGCCTCGAGACGCCGGCTGGCTACGACCTTGACAGACACTCATAACCTTCCAACCGCCGGTGTGACTGGAGGCGGTTGCTGTGCACTGACACGTGTGGCCCATAACTTCCAACGTCTTGAACTGTGCACCTCAAACTCTCTTTCGCATGATCGCTTACTACGTCACACAGGCAAGAAAACAACAAAGTTACATCAGGCATCCCTCTTTCTTGAACTCCGATAATTTTTCATGGCAGGACTAATTACCCCATGCAGCATGCTCTAATGCAGAAGAAGCAAACGCACTTCGTCTCTCTCCTTTCCCGTTATGCCTTAGGGAAAAAAAAAAGTACCTAAAAAATATTACCCGTGAACGGCAGACTGGCTAACCAAGACCGAGGGAGAGAAGAAATTCACGAGTGCGGAAAGGGACGTAATGAATTTAATAAGTCCCAGAACGAGCAGAACTGCGCTTTTGGAGGTCTTTTTTTTTTCCCTCAACAGTAAGTTCAAACTGTTCACAATAACAACAACCCAAATATCGGGCTAACACTGGAAAGCTTGTCATCGCTTATATAACATGTCCAGCGAAACAAAGAGGTATTCTCTGAAAAATGACTGACTCCCTTACCTCATAAGCGACGGCTGTATCCCTTTACCTTTTATCAGCCGAGTGCAACGACGCATATCTTTTTAAAGACTACTGATTTCATTACGTTCCAGTGAACATGTGGAGGCAAACAACTCCTTACCATACATATACAAAGTGCGCTGAGAAGTAAATGACTGCTTTCCTTGCGTTTCTCTAATTTCTGGCGAGTACGAAAAATGCAGAGCGTACAGTACACCTTTATGTCTATAAAGTATGCCGTGGTGCATGGAAAAAATATACTTATTGCTGAGGTGAACTTACAGCAGGGTCCTCTTAAATAATGAGTCCATGCAAGTGAAATTCATACTTAATAATAACGAGGCATACTTATTAAACAAGTTGTTTAATTAATATCGGGGTTCCACTGTATATAATACACGAGGTATGGTTTGATGCACCCGGCCATGAACAGACTACCATCGACATGCCCTTGGTGGGACAGCTTACAGGTGATAAAAATCCATGTTTTGGAAACGAGTTCTAATCAATCCAAGAGTCTTTACACTTTAAATCTGCTTTCCACCGACAACGAAAGTCCTGCTACAAGGGCAAAGTGATATTTAATGTTAGTATAGATTATATCAGTTTACGCTATTTTGATACAAATTGCAGCTACAATCTGACCGAGTATAACTGGACAGACACCGGTGAAAGAAAGTTACAATCAACACGTGGATAACGGGAGGGGAGAGAGGGGGGCGGGGGAGAAAGAAAGAAAGAAAGAAAGAAAGAAAGAAAGAAAGAAAGAAAGAGAGAAAGAAAGAAAGAAAGAAAGAAAGAAAAGAAAGAAAGAAAGTACACGTCGGCACACCTCCAAATATCGCCCTCCCACAATCCCCGATTGCCAAAATCTAGTCCTGACGTCTAGAGACCGAACAGAGTACAGATCCGGGTGAAAGCCGGGAGCCGTACCGCCCTGGGGTAGATGGAACACTGCCGCTGTCAGTCTCGTTAGGGAACTGACAAGTAGATCCCACTTTGTGCTCTGGAGCACAATAGACCCACACCGATAATAATATACCCTTGGAAACGCAGTGTGCTGTATGTGGTGATACGCCCTCGCGTGTGCGTGTATAGAAACAAACTCAGCAGGTCTGCAAGTGTTCACAAAAGATATTTTATCCGTCTTAAGACACACCGTATACATTATGCACCAACCGCTATTTGATTAGGAATACACCCAGTGCAGGGTGACCCCCTCATGTACATCAGACATGTGCATGTATACAGTAGTACATCAAGAACATAATTAATCGTCCTTGTTGATAAGGTCGTAATCAACAAATTAGGCCATATGCACACTCTGATTTCACGTTGTTCACACTCTACGCCACAGCTGATAACAGAACTGATCTCTCCAGAAGAGCTAAAGAAAAAAAAAAAATGTCCACGTGGCTAACTAGGCCAGCTGAGACCTTCACGTGACGAAAATAATTTACTTTCATATTTACACTTTTTGAAATTCCAGAATTTCATTCTTCTTTTAAGATATTCAGCATTGTAAGATTAGAATCTTGTAAATATCCCAAATTGTAACAGATTTCACTAATTGGAAGAGGTAGCTATGAGCCTTGATCTGCGAACGGATAATCTCAGTCACAGACACCTTGATGACACTAACACAGCCTTAAGACAGTATGTATACATGCTCTGGACACTGGACACGATAACATGGACAGGAGACAGCCTCAAGCAGGAACACGCTGAGGAGATTTCAAGACGTAGTGATTTTGTTGCTGTAGTAATGACAAAAGACATCCATTCTCCAGTCTCCGGCTTTTCTTAAAAGCTCCATTTTCTTTTAAAAGCCAATCAGAACTATAAGATCGTGACAATATTCCTGCTCCTTCCTTTGATACATCAGTGTCCTTGAATCAAGATGCAATCAATCTGTACTGTCCTCGAAACAAGATGCTATCAATCTGCCATAAATAAACGCTCACTTCCAAAAATAAAAAACGGGATTTTTACAGTAAAATTTTCGCTGAGCATAAACCTGAAAGAGGCGCTGAAAGATCATGTGGATTCATTACGAGATTATCGAGGAATTTATGCCTGTGGGCTTCACACGCGTGTATGTTTTAAGAAAGTGGGTCAATGTTTAAAACAGGTTGGAAGAAGGGTTGAGAAGCGGTTAATGGGGTGGGGTTTAAGGTAGAGCTAAGGGCAGTACACTATAGATAATGCAGGCTACGCTAATCACAATAACTTTCACAAATATTCACACATGTAAAAAAGGTCTGCTCCACCCCCCCCCCTCTTTTTCACACACTAAGAAGGGAGAAAGAAAGTGTGAGGGAGGGAGAACGAGTGATGGAGAGAGAAAGAGAATGTNGGGGGGGGGGGGGGGGGGGGGGGGAGAGACAGGCTCATACCGAACCACACACTAGTACAGTAATGGCTGTATCCTGCGTGCTGAAATGACGTAATGAGGCCAACTAAAAGAAAACAAAAAGACCAAATCCAATAACCTGCTGTCCTTTTACATGACATTCAGGCAAGTCAAACATTTAGAGCGTAAGGCGAGAACTCTCTGATGTAACAACATCATAAAGAAATCCCCCGTCACTAATAGGAAAATAATTTGAAAAATGACTCCGGTGTCCTGTGGGCCAAGCTCAACTGAACGTGAACATTAAAAATCCATTTTCTCCAAAAAAAAAAAAAAAAANAAAAAAAAAAAAAAAAAGATTCGGTTGCAATTCAGTCATTTTATGATTGAAGAGTAGCGACACCAGACGCGCACCCGTTACCACACAAGCCATCCCTGCGCACAGCCGCACACCTAGTGCTGGGCGTAATCGAGTCAAAGTAACCAATTACATGCATTACTGCTCTGATAACGGTTTACTTCATTGTCGTGCTACAGTTTCAAGTTTATTTATCTAGGCATAAGCCAACCACATACAATGTAATGTCCCATCAATACAAAGGAGCTAATGAAAACGAAAAAAAAAAAATATATATATATATATGTACACATAACTGCGAACAACAATGAAACACAGTTATACGCGGCTGTTTAAATTTCACCAGTAATTCAGTTTCAGACTGAACATGTTCCGTACAGGGTTTTTTATTTGCGTCTGGTCGGTCTTTGCTTTATCGTCCTTTAATACAAAGTGTTTATCTGATCCATAGTGGCCAGCTTTCCATGACCCTCGATGAACCGCCGTGTCACGGCTACACGCACTCTGTAGATCTGAGAAGTCCTCAAGGTGTAGGTGGGTCGAAGTTTGCATCTCCAGCTATTCTACACTCTTTGACGTTGCTATAGCAAAAAGGTTGATCAGAATGCTATGCAATTTTGTTTGCTTTCTTCGAGGATGATAGGGCGAGTTAAGGGGGAAAATATAGGAGATGAAGAGAGTACTGATGGCTTACATCTGTTTTCGAATTTACACTGGCATTATGATTTCACCTGAGCGTGCTTAGACTTCAAGCTCAGTCTTTACCTCACACTTGCAGTGTGTCGGTAACTGGTTTAGAATAAGCAGTTACCTGTCAGCATACAACCCACTTTGAATGGATAATTGACTGACTTGACAGACCCTTTATCATACTCTTGTTCGCTAAGAAGCAGAATGTATTTTCTCACTTTCATGACCCCAATCTTCCCAATCCAGTCATTAGCCTTGCCTTTAGGACCGTACCTGGTACCTCAGTGCCTTCAAAAAGACTTTGCTCCAAATCTGGGTTCGATCTCTTACTTTGCTCCAAGTCTGGGTCCAATCTCTTATTTTGCTCCAAGTCTGGGTCCGATCTCTTACTTTGCTCCAAGTCTGGGTTTGATCTCTCACTTTGCTCCAAGCCCGGGTTTGATCTTTAACAATCAGAGATACCATTTATCTTTCATGACATTCTCTTGACTTTCTGCACTTCCATTTGGATGACATAATTTAACTGGAACATAAGTCATTTTAGCAGAAATTTTTATCAGATAAAGATTACTATTTTCACAGAAGAGGCCAATGTGTGGATAAAATATGCAAATATACAGAAGAAAAGATCTATGGAAAGCAACAAGAGGGCTGAAAAAAAAAATGTCAACAAGCTTTCTCTGCGTGACAAGCAACTTGCTGATTTCAGAGAATTCTCTGAAGTGTGGCATCTCTGAACAACTGAAAATGGTTGATGTTTAAAATGTGAGGACGTAACATAATGTATGTGTCTTCCTAGCGATAGCTGATTGAAATTCTGTGTCACTGGGCACCCCTCCCTCTTCTCTTCCCAAAAACCTATAAAGTCTATGGGAAGGCATTCGAGAGACCTCTAAGTCAAGGAATCGCTATATGGAATCGATTGTTGCCGGGTTACTAGAGCACTGAGAAACCAATAATCATAATCGTCCAAGAAAAAAAAAATAAATAAAATCCCAGCACTATTGGCACACAGATCTTCTATGAATGACCTTTACTAAATTCATTGGGGAAAAAAGAATTTAGCGGGAACACTAAAAAGACGTTAATATAGTGTCTAGACACCCATCTTTCTCTCCTTACCACACATTAACAACAGAGGAAAAAACTCTATCCGGCAATAATTTCTTTTGAAATACTGTAAACCAGACAAACACAGGGGACTCCAAAACAACACACACACACACACAAAAAAGGGGCCCATTTACATATCACAAAGCATACAACAATACCATCCAGTCTATCTAAAAGTAACCCATTGGGAACATGCAAAAGTTGTTATATAATTAGGCGGGCGGCGAGACTGCNNGAGGAGTGGGGGGAGACGATTCTCTGACCTGAGTGTTCTGCAACTTAATGCCATCAAGCGGAAAATGTGCTCTAGCGGGTTGTGATCACAGAAAACTGATAATAGTAAACACGGCACGAAGGGTAACTGCATATAAAGTTAAAATCTATATCCTTAAGGTAAACAATGCACGGCTTTGTCTACAAATGCTTCTTCAACCCATCCCCCCCCCCTNCCTTTTTTTTTTTTAAAAAACTATCAAACACTGGACCTTTCTCAGTCTAACAGATATAAGCAATAAATACAATAATCACATGTTCAACTGTTTCTTATGTAAATGCCATCGCACGTTCTCACTCTCGCTCACTTAGCAAATGTTCTCTCTTTTTTTTTTTTTAAAACCTATTCATCTCCTACCCCGGTCGCCCACAAGAGCTTCATAGTATGCCAATTATTCACACTAGTGTCCGGTGTCAGACATAGTACAGTACAAGACTTGCTGACTTCAGTGACCAGCACTGTGATGGCACGCAACAAACTTATGGATTTCACAACGTTCACTCACAACGACTCTTGCCACCTCCTTCAATCTTCTTCGGGTAAGCCAAACACGATCGCGTTCTCCAAATATGTAAGCTGTGAAAGGCTGTCTGTCATCCCGCTAGGCAATAATGACTGTATGCATAACAGACAGACAAACACTGGCATCCTTCACCCAAGGGGATAAAAAAAAAAAAAACGAAGACTGGAAAGGAGCAAGGGTCGAGCTTCTTCAAGATCCATCGGGGGTGTAAAAGGAGAGGAGTGGCATAATGGGACACGTCATTAATATGAATTCAATAACACTCTTCACGTGGTAGAGCTGTTTATCCGAATTCCAGGCGTAAAACATTTCAAAACATTTCCCTCCGAATATTACGATATAGAAAATTGATATAAAGACGTCTATAGTAAAAAACAGCAAATCCTTGTGGGTCGAGACAGTGTCGACGATCATTTGGCGGGGCCTGTCGTCCGATGGTTATAATCGGATGGCGCAACTTAATTAACTTCCAGAGGTTGTAATGCGCATAACAGGGTGTGCAAATTATCACTATGAATGCAGTGGATTATCATGTAAACTTGCACACCAAAAGTGCTGAGTGGTGCATTTTTCTCTCTCAAGGGTGACAATTCTAAGACAGCTGTTATTTGCGATGGCACTAGTTGTCTGACACCAGATTTCACCCACGTCTCTTAGACACCTTTATGCATGATTTTCCCGATTTCCTGTCTAGATAAATAGTTATTCCATTTAACATCAAAGGGCGTTGATAGTTTCAGATAATTCTGCGTCAAGACAACAAATTTTTTAAAAGTCTTCATAGGATCACGCGTAAAAGTCAAAGTATCTAACAAACATGGGTGAAATCTGCTGTCATAAAGAATACACCATTTAGCACTTTGGTGTGCAATTTTGTATAGAAATCCAGTGCACTCATGGGGATGAGTTGCACACCAAGTCACGTGCATTACAGTCTCTGGATAAGGGTAGTGCCTTCCCTTAGGTGCTGTCATATTGAGAGGCCAAAACCTCAACCCAGAACAGACAAAAACTCACTATTCACAGACAGACCATCGGTCACATACCTCATACCTTCTTACTTTTTACATTCTCCTTGTTTTACACTTGAAAACTACCAGACCTAACAAACTCTGGTCTCCTCTACTGGCTAAATTCTTGTGACTTTGGTGCGCGTTGTGTGTGTGTGTGTGTGTGTGTGTGTGTGTGTGTGTGTGTGTGTGTGTGTGTGTGTNGTGTGTGTGTGTGTGTGTGTGTGTGTGTCTGTAGGTCTGTATGTATGTTATTTTTTCTAAACGCCGATCTTTGTATAATTTGATCTAAGTGGCTGTTCGCAATGACACTGCGGATAGTGCCTGAGAGCTATCCGCAGTAACACTGCGGATAACGCTTCCCTAATCTGGTGTCACTGCAATCGACAAAGCCTGACCGCAAATCTGGTTACGGGCACTTTCCACCACTTAATCAATACAAGGTACAACTGTCAGATAACATGCAGCAAACAAAACAAAACATACAAACAGCGCCGTTTTTGTTCCCGTGCTATCGTTGGACTGCTTTGGCACAGAGTCCATGGTATTCACTTGGCGAAATGCAAATATGTGACTATCTGATTCAATAACCTCAGAACATAATCCTCGATCGTGTTGCGAACCCCGTTCCCCCTAACACAATCACAGACCAGTCCTCAACACTTCCTTAAGGCGAGTTGTCAACACCGCTTAAACAAGACTTCTCGGAAGCACAGGAAATTTTCGATTAAAAGGGGCTGTGATTATCCAGATATTTATATGGGACTACAGCATTTTATTATGTCGAAAATTTTGCAATTAAACGGAAGTTACGATTATCCGGATTGTGACTGAATGGATTCGACTAGACTGAAGTTTCGACCTTTTGACTGTCACATGTGTGATCACCACCCGCCCCTCCCTTCAAAACTAATCAAAGAGCGTTTTTCTACACTCAGTAGCATGTGCAATACAATAAACAGATTCTTGAACAAAGGGGAAATATATAAAATGTAAAGATAACTGCTTTCCACGCAAGTTACCTTTGAATGACGTTGACTCCTGAACTAAACCAGACGTCAACACTTCAAGCTCAATTTTATGTTGCATGAATAATTTAATATGTACAGAAATGCAACTCTGAAAATATCATTTAACTCATTTTCCAGCCAGAGTGTTCTTACTGGGTTTTGAAAAAAAAACAAAAAAAACTCTTCAGTTATAAACTACCCTAGACCTTTCCGCCCAGGTCGACAGACACTTGTTGGGCTATGCTAATCAAACCACCCCGCTTCCCCGCCCCCCTCCTCCCAATCAAAGAAATCACATAATATATCTGATTATTGCTGCGCATGCTGGCGACTTAAGGCAAATCTCCACACTTGTCGGATATTTTATTCTGTATTAAACTTGTACAGCCCAAACCGTAAAATCAATAGAGGCACTAAGGCAGCCATGCCATGACGAGCAGGCGGGGAAATCAATAGTTATTTACTTGAAAGACGGTGTTCTCAAGGCCCACCGGGTCTACATAGTGACACATCTCCGGGCCTGGTATCCATCAATTCTACTTGTCTTCATGATACATGTATAACATGAAGGGATGCCACTCACTTGTTATGAACTTTCTTCCACTTCACGCATATTAGGTCTACACTGATTCGGTTAAAACATACATACGTTTGGAATAATTAACACCACAAAAAGTTATTGTCTCAAGAAATAGTTCCATAGGTGCAGTAAACTTCTGTAATTCACGTACACACACACACATATTATTATATACACACAAAGAATGCCCAAGGCAAACACAGAACAAAAATGTTCAGTGAGTGGAACTTCGCCTTTCCAACCCCCCCCCCCCCCCNCCCCTCCTCAAATTCTAATAGTTCTGTGACTTCTGGCGAAGAGCTTTTATCTGAGAGACAAGGTGTTCTTGTCTCGGAGAACTTTCTGAAGTGTGGCAGTGTTGCCACCGTACTCATGTAGGGATAAATGCCTTTTCGTACAGTCATTTTATTCTACCATAGGGAACATCCCTACAGGTTGCAATGTTTTAAGATTGGTGTTCATGAGCCCGTTCTACGAACTGCTGATCAGCAAACCGAAAATGCTGACAACACTAGCACTACTAGCAGTACAAATTCACCCCCATAAATGCACTGAACGCTAAACACATGAAGGCTGTTAAAATGCTAGCAGCGATAGATGACCAGGGTCACTGAAAAAAAAAATATAAAAAAATCACCAATCGCACCCAGTCCCCTTGCAGAGGAAAAAAAAACAACGAAAATGCATGTAGGTATTTTCATCCTGAACGCACTTTTCATTCGAGCGTGTGTAGATGTACATAGAGTGGAAGTGCTAGCGGGAAGAAAAATTTAAGTAGTTGAATCTAAAAGAGCAGGCCCCGGAGTTTTGGAAGCAAGCGTATGGTGCCACACATGGATTTTCTAGACGCCCGAAAACAAGGCTGAAAGGTTCTTGTGTCTTGGTTGGTACCATTCCTTTGGTTCTTTGCTATTTCCAAAAGTCCTGACACAAAACAAGCGAACTCAGCGCATTTTATAAAAAGCCACTGCCCCGCTCACACAGAATGAATAATGCTCACTTCGACGGTTGCACAAAAATCTTATTTTTTTTTTTCCTTGGCGCTTAAATGATATTCTGCATACCACACCCGGGAAATGTGATAAAATAATGCGGCTTTCATCTCCACTTCCTAGAAACTTCCATTTCATACATGAAGTTCTACTAAACAAATCCTTAAAAATGACTTGCAATGACGGTTTCTGAAATGAGGTCACGACGACTGAATTATCCTCTCCCTTCCCCCCCCCCCCCCNTCTCTCTGTTCTCTCTATCATGACAATGGCTGTCTTATTTTTTTTTTCCATTCCCGAATAACAAAAAGTTTCCGAGTTTCATCCCCCTTTTCTCAACACCACAGTTAAAGACCGCTGTAATGAGATAACAGTCTTCCCACATTATTCTGAAACTTGAATGAAATTCCTGGACTTTTTGAAAGGTGAAAATCAATATGACCCAAACAAAACCTACAAAACATCCGCGTGGAGCCATGACTGAACAAATTCGCTAATGAGTCTGGCGGAGTGGCGGGACCATAGAGAAGCAAAAATACTGATTTNGGGGTTCACAGTAAGCTAGTGAAAGAGTAAGACCATCCTGGGTCTACTCGTTTTTCATTCACATTTGTTGAGATACCCTCCCTTAATCCAAGACGAGACTGCTTACACAAATACCGCACTTCACTGTCAACTAAACCACGAGGCCATTTGATATGTCTACTATTAAATGCGTTACAGTAACAGACCTGCCAATCATCCATTAAAAAAAAAAATGGACCTTCTCCCGGATTCCTGAAAACAGCCAGATTTGTCCTGGATTCACGAATTTCCTGGCATTTGGCTATGTCATTAACTCGGCGGAGCCTTTCAAAGCGTCCCTCGCTCTAAACCTCCACTCGCTCTAAACCTCCACTGGAATCAGTCCATAACACAAACAGCACTGACAAGGACTCCCTATATATTCTCAACTGTCATCAAACATGCATGGCGTGTCTCAGAGGCAGACACCGTATAACGGAGCCTGAGTTCTATGATAAACTACTTTTACATTAGCCTCCTTAACACAGAGTGACAGTGCATTTAACATGGACTGTATTTTATCATGGCACTGTGGATCATTTAACCCTCCAACCACGCATGTCAAGTCTTTATTTGCATCGGGCGTTATGTGGACACTTTGAAAAAAAAAGCGCACATAAAATATACTGTATTTTATCATGGCACTGTAGATATTTAACCTTCCATCCACGCATTTCAAGTCTTTATTTGCAAATCGGGCGTTACATGGAAACTATATTTTTAAAAAAGCGCACATAATATGTACTGTGTTTTATCATGGCACTGTAGATCATTACTGGACACCTCCATTACGTATGTCAAGTATCATCTTAACTGCGAATAAGACGTTTATGCCCACTATAAAGTGACGGGAAACTAAGAGAATTCATTGTTATGGTGTTATCACCAAACGGAATTTTACTGTAAAACTAAGCTGAATGGAAAAAAAAATAATAATAATAAGTACGCATGAGACGGGAACGCTTTTAGCAAGATGTTAGGTCTTTCTCAAGTAATGCATCTTTTTGAAGAGGAAGAAAGAAAGGGAGATCGGCAGGCGTTCAATGTATTTTCAGAGGCGGACTGTGAAGTTTTAAGGGGAGAATCGCGTGATTGCGTACGGCCTTGGAGAAGTGACAAATCTAGAAAGACTGCCGTTTGAACATTGTGGTTAGCAGCGAACCTTTTCAATAGTCCTCACAAGGTTTCTAAGCCATATGGTGGTCACTAAGAACAATGGTTTTCCTTATGTGTTGTAAAATCTGGGACATTAATAAGTACGTAGTGACAGCACTACGGAGATGATTAAAATATGAAAGGTCATTCCTAAAATCCAGTCGCCTCAACAGGTGGTCTAGACCAAGTTTCACTGCACTTTTGTCTTCCGCAAGATCAAACACATGGGATCAGCTCTCTTCAAAACATTCATACTACAGACAAGTATTAGTTAGTAAAAAGCAGACAGGTACGGGTAAATGAGCTGGCCCTGCTCCAGCCTAATTGGGGCTGGGCTGTGGAAGCAGATAAAAGCGCACCACCAAAATTATGTCCCCTCCTCTCTGCTCTCCTTCTCCCCGCCCCACCTCACCATCACTCTCCCTCCCTCCCGATTTTTATGCTGTTGTTTTTTTTCCCCGTATGGCCGATGAGAATTGAGAATTGGCGTAAACTGAAAGCAGCCATTAAAACAACAACAACAACAAAAAATCAAGTGCAGCCTATTGCCTCCTTCAGTTCTGTGAACTAACATTCTCAGAATACTGAGAAGATTGACCTCTGACCTAAATTTGCCTTGAAGTTTCCGGATCCCTAAGCATCAAAGACAGGGGAATGAGACTGCCATGAAGACATTCTCTTGGCCACTTTGGAACTTCAAAGAGGCAATGCATGCTAGCTCTGTGGCTGGCAATAACATACCCTTCTCACTCTCTCTGCTTACAGTACTTACACCCGCACACTTGCCCGGTTACACCACCAAAATTAAAATACTTGTGGAAAAAAAAATGAACTGGGTTTATCATCACGTTAACTGTCCAACACAGGAGTTTTCAAAGTTTTTGTTTCCCTCTCTTTATTCTTTTCCTCCCAATAAAAATCTAATGACCTGACCTCACTCCCGCTGAATGGAGACACAATGGAACCATCTTTCGGAGGTCTGATGTTGTGTGTTATCCAGGGTGCTCCTTACAGAAATCAAAGCAGGTAGGACTGTCGAATTGGAATGTGCTAAAGAGTGGACTGTGTTGAAAAATGGTTGTGTTAACTGAGTATACCAGTTGGCTGTTTAAAACATTCACGGATACAAACAATGCTTGGCAGGACACCCAAAATTCTGTGTTAAACAACCGTTGTGTTAACAACAGAGTTCCACTGTGCACTCTTTAAACACTGACAGCGTGTGAATAACAGATAAAAACTAGGCTTGCCAGGACATCCAAAATCACACATTTGTCAGCAACAGCTGCCTGTAGTAGACTGGCGGAAAACATAAGGAAATGAAACATGCTACACGATGGGCTTTTGAAAATGCATGCATCCGGCAATGTGCATTCAAGCGTAACAGCAAATATCAATGCCAAGGTTCAGTTTAAAAAAAAAAAATTGTTGTCCTGTGTGAGACATGTATCAACTGGACTGGACCTGTTAGGCAAGTCAGGTTAGTACATAATATCACACACTTTTCAAATCACTAGCCAGGACAAACACTCTCAATTCAAAAGTGTGCTCTGTTTCTGGTAGACAAGCGTTGTGATGCAGAACCAGGGTTGTGAATGTGAATAAAAAGTGAGAATTTGCTGGCCAATTTTAGCCACATGGAAAGCCTTCGAAGCTTTCTGGAAAGGTCAATTACACCACTGTGTTTGTGGCTGGAAAAAAGAAGACTGGAGAGAGAGGAAAGGAGTGGAGATTAGCCAGATGGTACTGGTTGAGAAAACTCATCCCAGAATTTTCCAGTGACTAAACATGAGTATTCTCCTAGTGAATGAGGATGAGAAATTCTTCCACTCAATTTGAGAGAAAAGAACAACTTAACAAGGCCAGTACGGGAGGGGGAGAAGTACGCAAACAACTGACACAGCCCTTCAGACTGAGAGTCATCTCCACATTATGCAGCAACACCATCCCTTCCTCCACATCTCTCTCTATACCAGACTATCTCCCCCTTCACATATATCTGTATCCATCCTTCCCTCAACATCCCACAGATTTCTACAACCACAACAATTCTCGTATGATCCACACCATCCCACCCCTACCACCTCCAGACCCCACACGTCTCCTTATAACCACACAAATCCCTCTCTCCACACCCCACCCATCTCTCCACAGCCGCATGGATCCCCTGTCCATACCCTCCTACACCTCTTTACATCCACTGCCTCTGCAATCATTTTTCATATTAATGCAAGTATGCATTTACAACACACCTCATCCAGATAAAGCACATCAACTGATCGGTACAACAACTTTTTGACATTATCATCACCTTACAAAGTGTTATCAGTACAATACCTTTTTTACATTATCAATCTTCATATTTATGTTATTCATATTTATAACAAATGACCATCACACCTCTTATGCTGAGATATTTTATCATAAGGTATCTGATCTTACTGGACGTAGTGATCTGTGTACATTAGATGCACACAAATTCCACAGACACTATTCAAATACTAATGGGTGAACAATGAACAGAGAAGTCAATGGCACATAACAGAAATGGAAGAAAACTGCAAAACTGGACAGAAGCTATGTCAGTTTACAAGAAATGAAACATCAAAAAACAATGAAAGAAGAAGTCCAGAAGTAATCAAAATAGTGAAAAAAGTGGAAAATGGCAGTAGATATACATCCCTGAACGGAATTGCAAAACAAAATGATATCTGACCAATGCACATATATTCACAAGCATGTTGCATGTTACTTACCCTTTGGTAAGTGGATTGCTACTGAAATCCAGAACTTGGAGGTTTTTACAGAGCTTGATCTTGTCTGGGATTTCACAGATCTCTGTCAACAAAGATAAAAAATACAGTCAGCCATGAGATAACAGCAATCAATAATTTCAAGTCAGTGAAGCTTTGAAAGAAAACTGCCTGCAATAATCAATGGTCACCACAGCTTCCAAATCAAAAGTTCAATGGACTGAATGGTGAATCCCAAATTCAGAGAAAATCATTAAACATATTTTTGTTATGTATACATGAGAATAAAGATTCAAGTGTTCTGTCTCACAAAGTGTCTTTGTGGATTATTACATGTGAACATGTATGCTAAAGGGTCTATGTAGATGATTTGTAGGGTATGTCAGTGTATGCAAAAAAAAAAAAAATATGCCTAATGGACAATATAAACTTTCTTTCACAAACTCACAATAAAATCAACATTTGGTCTTTAGTATGAGCACTATCAAAAGCACCTTTAAACAAATAATCAAAATTTGTTCAGATATTCCTCTACAAATCCAGTATATTAGGTTACATTTTCACTTAGACATGTTTATTACTAAGTATATGAGACACCTCACACTTAAACATTCTCATTACTAGTGAGTTTATGAGACATCTCACATCACTTTTATATCAAGCATATATTTCGCAACACCCAGTGTACTGTTCTAATGCAACTCTCACTTTTGTGAATTGCAAACGAGTTTCAAATTATGGCAGTTCCACATGAAAAGGTTTCTAAAATTTAAAAAAAATATCATGTTTGAGCCTATATTTAAATGTTCGCAGGTTACCCCGACACTTCCAGACTGTGTGAAGCCTGTTAAAGACCTGGATTGTCAAGAAAAGGCTGGCTGTTGAAAATAGCACTGGCCCCGAGTTCCCATGATACAACTCCATTAATTAGTGTTACTATAAGTCTGGCTGGCTTCATCCTCTGCTGATACTCTAGTGGGGTTATTAGGTCAGGGATAACACGGCCAGGGCTTGGGTTTCAAACAGTTACCACATACTTGACATTTCACGGCAGAAGAATTTCAAGTGCCTGGAACACTGACAAACTAATGGTTGTTTATTATTATTGTTCATAGAATATTTTCCTACAGATCTTCTTGTTTGTAAGCTTCAAAAGAGAATTAATTGTAAACACTGCTGTCATCAGTCATATATAGCCTAACATTTCAATTCACCAGCACTGACAATCATCACACTCCTGCTCACTTTGCTTGAACGCGTTTTATGACCAAGCATGCGTACACATGCAGAACAGCTGCACTCCCAACAAAAACAGAAGTATTTAAAAGTGCACACAGGATTAGGTCTTGGAGTAGGAGTTTTGCAATGGCACAGAATAAAGCCAGAGTTGGAACTTCTGGGAAACTTGAGACTAGCTCCAAAACTTCATATGTCTGTCCTTATACTAGTGATCTTGTTGAAATAAAACTGTTTTTCTTTCTCAATGGTTTTTCATATAATAATGTTCTCACACTAAACTAATACTACACTTTATATTTTTTTAATGGCTCTTGCGTACATTCAGGCAGAATGAGGTTCCTCAGCGCCAAGACTGATATCTAAAAATTTAAATATAAGAACTAGTACAGTTTCCCATCTCCCCCAATCAGATCTTTCTCCTTCTATACCATTCTTCCAAGAGCTTCCATTACCTTCCATTATGAGCATTCATCGCACTTGCTCCCAACTTCCTCTTCTTTCCATCCCCCNCCCCCACCATCCTTTCAAGAGCTTCCGTTATGCCATGAGCACTCACCCCAACATCCCACCCCACCCCACGCAGTGTGTCCTTTCTAACTTCACCCCTACACACACATAATATACAGTAGTGTTTCTCTATAATGACAACCACATAAACAATCATGTCCAGGTGGATACTATAATAAACAGAAGATTGTCGTTATCTGGTTATATGATTATATGATGCTTTGTCGTCACGCTGCTGACAGCAGCATTATATCTATGGAGTTACTTAACTCCAAATACCAGCCTTCATACTCAGAATGCCCACTGCCTCTTTCTATCCTGCCAAAGTTTATTCAATGAATATCATTTTTAATAGAATGGTAACAAATGTGACACACAGTTAATAGTCTATGATCTATGTTTGGTTATTTCCATTCTTGTAGGAGTGCAGCTTAGTTGATTATTGCAAAAAAAAAAAAATGAAAATCAGGATTTGGTTTCAGGGGTTTTCCTCATTAACAACAGCATGGATGACGTAGGTTAAGTTAATTGTGATGAGTCATCTTAATTGTTCCACCTCCTCTCTTGCCTACCAATTAAGGAACAGGGTTTGTATATGTGTCTGTCCTGTATGACTCATGACACTGGGCTTTCCCTGATATAAGTTTAAAAGAATCCCAAACTTCTCCATTTCTTTCATCCCACTGATGACACACATGTACTCAGATCACAAGGAAATAACCAGCTACTACTGATTTAAGCATAGCCAAGCATGATATCTCAAACTGACAAACACATGTTAGTTGAAAGTAGGGTTCATCCAACAAACCTTTCAACCGGCATTCATTTCCCTATAATAGAGCTTCATGCGTTTCCTGAAATTCAGCAAATCAAACAAGATGATGTGCCCCCCAAAAATTGGAGTTATGCAGCCTTGAATAGTAAACTTGGCAATCATGGTACTTTCATTAAATGAAATAAATGTGAGCAATATCTATGTCTTGAGCAATCAACTACCTGGGAATGAAAGTTCTCACTAAAATTTTCCCCAACAAATTCAAAAATACATTACTTAATAGATCAATTTAGTCACCTAGTGAAGACCTTTCAAACATGAGGGTGTACTGTCGTCACATCATATAAAACGAAATGATGCAAAGCACACTCAAATTTAGTCCACTTTCACTTTGAGTGCCATTTGGCTTTGGTCTTTGATGGGCCAATGACTGGAAAGCGCTGATTTAGATGATGTGTCAAAACTCAACCTACCCTCCCCTATTCCCCCCCCCCCCCCNAGCAGCAGCATTAGGGTATTTATTTCCTTTTTAGATGACAATCTTACCTGCCTACCATCCAACACAGACACGGCAGTTTTTATTCCTAAACACCTGGCCATTCTAACCAGAATTAGTAATTACTGCTGTTTCAAAAAAAAGCATCGATCTCTAGTAACATGTCATAAGAATACAATACCAGGTAAAATTTGTGGTACAGAATAAGAAACTGAAATCAGCACTATGTATGAAAACCTGGCACACTCAGTTTCATCTCTTTATCAACTACCACACTGCACAGGTGGTTTAACTTGTTTTATTGATGTTTCAGCAAGTATTGCTGCAGAGCTGAGCTTTTGTGGTGAAAATGAATGACAGAATCAGTGAGGACAAATAAAAGAGATTACACTATATTCTTCCAAGTGATGGGAATGGAACGCAAGCAGAATTGAGAATGTGAATGTAAACACCTATATTATATTCCAGCGTATTTTCTCCAGGTCAAACGAGTTAGAGGAGACATCCCTCCCAACTCCCATGTGATAAATTTGAGGGAGAATATTGTACATGTTGAGTAGAGGGATGTTAAGTTGTTCTTAAGCCATGCAAAGTTTGGAGTGTAAAAAAGAAAGGGAGAAAGACGGGCATTCAAAGTATTTTAAATAGGGGTTATTTTGAAATTTAAGGGATAAATCGCACAATGAAACAGTATGGAGAAAATCATTTTCTTATTTCTGTGACTGGGATCAAATGGATTCTGATTGTGAAGATGTAATGAGTAAATTTGTTCATGCAAGTATTGCAAGCAAAAGAAACTTTAGAACAAAGTCAGGTAAAAACCATGCTAACCATAACTTGGTGAAAAAAGGATTTTCTGTGGCTTCAAGACGTAGATATGAAGTTTCTTCCTGAAACTGTACTGCCAAAATTGCATAGGTGTTTATTATGTCTTTCATCCCAGATAACATTAGGCCTAAGAAAAATGAACATTTAGTC
The DNA here is from genome assembly GCA_033807755.1 of Ellobium chinense. NCBI lineage: Eukaryota > Metazoa > Mollusca > Gastropoda > Ellobiida > Ellobiidae > Ellobium > Ellobium chinense. The sequence continues at coordinate 409,043 of JAWQUT010000492.1, forward strand.
TAAACTCTCACTCCTTATCTACACATTTTTAAAACGATGAAATATTTAACCCAGCATTCAGTTGGTTATTCAAATTTCTCTGGAAATCTCATTCTCATCCGACTGCCTAATTAATGGCTAAAAATAAACAAGCAATGACAAAATGCCATTAAAAGAAAAAGGAATATTAAATTACATTAATAAAATATCTACTATTTACTGTAAGGAGAGCTTCTGAATATATTAGATCATGTCATGGACAAAAGAAAACAAAATATGGTATAGATCTACAACAGTAATACTTAAATACTGTGACTAGATCTAGTCTAGTGACAGTGTGATTATGCTGAGGCCTGCCCCTGCCTGAGACTAAGTTTTAATTTTCTTGTCTAGTCTAACCTAATTCTAAAGTTTAAAAGAATCAGTGAAAGAGTTGAGACTGACAGCTCTGGCCTTGGTTAAGACTAAATTCTTGAGCTACTTTCCGGTGAAACAATATTATTGTTGTACGATTCAACTCAAGGAAATGGGTGTAAAGCATGGTCTGGATGTTGCGAACATCCTAAGTCTACTGTGTCAGAGTCGGGTGTGTGCTCGGGAAGTGTGCATCAGATTCAAAATGGCGGCAACCACTGCCGTAGCACACTTCACAAACACCTGTGCGTCTTAGTCGATCTGGTCAAGAAACACATATCAAACAAGCACTTACCATTTTTACTAACATCCAACTCCATAAGATTGACAAAATTGCAAATTTCCTCAGGGAGACGCCCAATTTCATTGTCACTGAGACTCAACTTCCGCAATTGAACGAGTCGAAAAAATCCCTGAAAAAGACATAAGTAAGCCGTCAGTTTCATCTAAAAATCAGCAGCAAGGCAAACACAATTGAATATCACATCAGATATCGACAAAACATACCCTTGGGAGTTCCTTTATTTGATTTGCGTCCAGTAAAAGTTCCTCCAAACTCCGTGCGTATCTCAAAACATCATCGGGCACACTCGTGAGGCCCCAGTGTCGCCTGTCCACCGATTCGACCTGCCTATTACAGGCACGAAATAAAGGAATGCACTTCAACATATCGAAATAAGTCTGCAATATATCCTCAGCCAAAGCATGAATGAATCTTGTTAAATCCAATAAAAGCGAAATATGAAGGCATTCACATGCTGATCAATGGTACCAAGTTGTCAACACACTATGAGCCTAAGTTCGAAGTGATGCCCACCGCGTGACGTCATAATAAAATAGTCCATCATGCCTGGAGAGCGGACGTTCACTAAACCAAAGTTCCGCTTCTCTACCCTGTGAACCAAAATGTACTATAAAAATAACAAAAACTCTCTCTCAGCGATGTCTTTGATGAGTTTATTTTTATACCTTTAAAAGAACCCATTTATATTTACTGATATGTCCAGCTATGCCTTGCTAGTTTCCCGAAAGACAAAAGAATATAGAAATTATTATCTTCCTGTGCCGCGTATTTTCAGCTAGTGAACAGTCAGGTGAGCCGAAAGCGTTTCTTCCGCTACTGCGGGTCACGTGACATTGTGTCTGGCATGCCAGGTATTTGCTAGTAATGCACTCAGATTTTCACCTGCTGGCCTAACGGAGCGAGTAAGCGTGTTACGATTTTGTTTATAACAATGTAACACGTTCTTACTCGCCGAAATTGGCACAGGGAGCTATTACTTAACTAAAGCGGGGATGATCTGTACACAGGATGTGTACTCTCGGCTTACTTTCTATTCAGCTCAAACAAAAAAGCTTATTTACAATAAAAGAATACTAAAACCTGATCTTACGAGTGCGTTCTAGTGGAAAACTTCTTCCTGGTGATGTCAGAAAGTGCCTTGCTCAATATATTACGATATCTACCGTTTCCTAGTGCTTTATTTGAAAGATTTTCAGTGGATTTTTGCGTCAGATCGACATTATTTCAGTGGGCTCATGGGCCATAATCTTTCTCTCTCTCTCTCTCTCTCTCTCTCTCTCTCTCTCT
>JAWQUT010000492.1:418298-437620 GCA_033807755.1 Ellobium chinense
CCCCCCTCAAAATTAGAAAGTATGGGCTTGTTTATGGACTCTTCCTCTGAAATTCGAGTTTGTAGGTGATACTATGACAATATACATCACTGTACCGGGCCTTAAGCCCCGTAGCTTTAACCTTCCAACAGGAAATACGGGCTTGATTATGGACTTCCCTTCTGGGATTCCAGTTTTTAAGTAATGTGATACTATGACAATATACATCGTTGTGCCGGGCCTTAAGCCCCGTAGCTTCAATCCTCCAAACCCCTTCCCTTCCCTCCCAGGAAATACGGGCCTGATCATGGACTTCCCTCCTGGAATTTCAGTTTCAAGATGATATGATACAATATACATCGTTGTATCGAATCCTAAGCCCCGTAGCCATCCTCATCCTCCCTCCTCCCCCCCNNNAAAGCCACCTCACACAACCCAGGAAGTATAAACCTGATTACGTGACTACCATCGTGGAATTGGAGTTTGTAGGTGACACTGTGATAATTTACATCACTGTGCCGGGTTAAGACCTGTAGTTTCAACCCTCCAACCCCGTTCCCTTCCCCTCCCAGGGAGGAGGGGCCTGATTATAAACTAACCTCCCCCTCCCCCCTCTCCCCTTTAGAATTCCAGTTTGTTAAGCGATACCATGATATTCAACATCGTTATACATATATGCGTCATAGTGTGTCACCATGGCGGAAAATGATATACTGTAGTATACAGTAGATAATGATATGGTAGAGAAAGCGATTGAACTATTTCCTATACCAGAAGGCTTACGATTCTTTCTAATTTCTACGTTAACAAACAATATTATATTAATCTTAGTTCATATAACTTTTCCAAGGAAAAGGTGAAGGGGAGCTGCGAANGGGGGGGGATGGGGAATGGATGGACAGGGGAAAGGAGGGGCAATACACACTTGTCCTGTCTTAAAATTATATTATTATGGAGATGTGAGTAGAAAAAGTTTTGCAGAGATCTTCTCACCAGTGTGCTTGTTTAAGTGCGTGAACTGTGCTCGTCAGAAACATGAGTCGACCAAACTTCCATTTTAGTCACAATGAAATGCAATTTATCCAATGTTTTTTTTTAGTATGATGAACTGGTGTAAACATTGCCTAAACGTGAGATAGCGGGAGGGTTGCCACTCTGCAAATATGCGTTTACGTTAAAGCGACGTTGGCTTTTAATCTACGCCATCTGATGAGCCATGTGAGTTGCTTGCCAGTTTAGACACCATGCAGTCGTGTTGTAAATGCCTTGGCAAAGCATTTCATTTCCCTCAGTCCACTCGTCTGTAAAATGGGTACCTGGCTATAGGCAGTGGAATATATCGTCAGACTGCTAGTGGTCAAAGCCTGCAAATGGCAGTGGTATTGTATCCTATTCAGGAAGTTGGGATAAAGAGTAACAGCTGAGGGTAATAATAGTGTGAAGTCACGAGATCGCGGGCATTAGCCGGGAAACTTATAGATCGTATTATTATTTTTTGTTTAAAAGTCTATTCAGAAACAAGCTCATTTAAACAAACCATAGTATTTTATCGTGAAAAAAGGAGAACGACATTTTCCTACTTCACGTTTCACACAATCCTATCCGCAGGTTATCCCAGCAACCTAGACAAACTTATTTTCTGTACCCTATCATTGGGTAAAATTCATACCAGTGGCAACACTGGATGTCAAGAGGATTAGACATAGATGTTTTGTTTTTTTTTAATTAAAAAAAATACGCAGACCAGACAAAAACCAGTCAAAGCCAGTTAGCGTGGGGGCCCCGTGGAAAATGCTCACTATAAAGCTGAAATCAAACGCTTCAGACTGCCATTTCCAACCACGTTTCCGTCGAGTGAAGATCACCCGAAAACGCCAGCCATCAGATCACGATGCAGACTACCGCCTAGATCCTGCAGGTGAGAAACTTTGTGTCACATTAGCTTGTTTTTGTGAGGCTATAGACCTAGACGTCTACTTCTGTCTTTCATTGAGGAAATGCAGAGGAAATGAATCATAAAAGCGATGTCTGATCTGCCAGCTGAAGAGCTGTTTTAGACCGAGCAAAAAAGCCAGTTTCATCGCTGCTGAGATACAGGTAGCTTGCTCTTCTTCTGATCAGTTCGTCCAGATTTTGAGTTCGTTTCATTTAAATGAGTGACAACTTGCATTTTTTTTTCTTTTGACAAGACTTCCAGAGGAAAGATTTCCGCAGGCAACAACCCCCGAAATAAGAACATACTAAGAGGGATTATTTTGATGGGACAGGATGAGTTTCATTTGGATTATTTACCCCCAACCCTACCCCTACCCCTAACCCTACCCTTACCCCAACCCTACCCTTACCCCTACCCCTAACCCTATCCCTACCCGTAACCCTAAGGGGTTGTTGCCTGCGGAAATCTTGCCCTTCCAGATGCACCCCACACCTTATTTTAACCTGAAGGGCGCCATTTTTCGTGTGAGACGATCTGGGGCGCAGAATGGCAAACCTTCCAGCTACTGTAGTGTCTAAGCATCCATGCCATCCATCTTTCATTCCATACGTCTAGTCACTGGTAAATTGCCTTAGTTCTTGTTCTCTCTCCCACAGCCGATGGTCGCAACGTGTATTGTGCAACGGAGAACTGGATTGATTTCCATACCTGACATAGTCCAGAAAGTGGAGGCACCTATTCAAGGCCAGTTTGGAAATCCCTCGCCACCTTCTGTCCCACTTCCGCCTAACTCTGCCCTTTTTGTCACTTTTTTCCGCCCCTGATACCACATCCATCCCTGAAATCACGTCTCATGTCCAGCCTCTCTATCTATCATCCACCAGTCTCCCTACAGAGCCCAGGAATGCGCTTACTCTTTCTCTCTTAATACATGTACTTAGAGCATGTGTCTCATCCATCATCCTAACAGCACGCTTCTAACAGCATGTCTTTAACAGCATGTACCTTAACAGCATGTCTAACCCTAACTTCAACCCTACTTCCAACCCCAAACCCAACTTGTCCCACCTCTACCATTCTCCTTGACTCTTGCTGCACCCTTAAGCCCAGCTCTAGCCCTGGCCCTGAATATTATAACCACACTCCAGAGACTTTTATTTCCCCCTCCCCCNTTATCCCTACCATCATTTCATACATTATTCGAAATCCCAGTTTGCCGTCACTAAGACAGTGTTTCCCATCAAACCCCACTTCAAAAGGTTTTCTATATGTCAGATACGGAAATCACTCATCACCCCGGGCAGAAATGGAACTGCCACTAACTCCAGACGGAACTGACTGCCAGGTTTGGGACGGATCTGAACTACCAACTCGGGACGGAACTGACTCTGCCAACCTTCACAGAACTGGAGCTCCTACCCCATGGACGGAACAGTAACTACTACCCACTCTAGACAGAACTGACTGCCAATTTTTGGACGGATCTGACGCTGCCAGCTCGGGACAGAACTCCAGCTGCGTGCTTCAGTCGATTTGTACTGGTAAGTTACAGCAATCTGCATTATTCAAGTGATGGTTGATATATAATCGCCCCTCCCAAAAGAACCCATTGAACATGTTCCTTTTAACTAATTAGTCAGCTGAAGAGCAATGAAATATAATCTGCTTTTCAATATAGCTCCATGAACAAACCCCAAACAAAATATCTGCTCACTGGGTGAATTATAAATTACTGGATCATTTTGTTCTTGTTGAACTCGTGTTGTTGCAGGGAGACGTCTGCATGCCACGCAGAGCCAACCAGACACGATGGGATTGACTGCCATCTCAGGAGGAAACTGACACTGCCAATTTCGAGACGGATCTGATGCTGCCAGCTCGGGACAGAACTCCCAGCTGCGTTCTCCATTCGATTTGTACAAGTGAGTGTATGGCAATCCACACTCTTTAAGTGGTGGTTGATACAAAAAGAACCTACCCATTTTAAATTGGCCTATCCCACCTTTTCATTTTCACTGCCATATGGACTGGAGAGCGATAAAATATCTACTTTACAACTCCATGAACAAATCCTAAAGTCTGCGCATTTAGTGAAATATATACTTTTAATAGATCATTTTTTTTTCTTTTATGTTGCTGTAGACGGACGTTTTGGAGCAAGGACATGTGCATGCCACGCACAGCCAACCAGATGCGAAAATCCTACTCGGAACACCATACGGAACTGGCTGTGCCATCACGGGAGGGAACTGAAGCTGCCAACTTCGGGATGGAACTGATGCTGCGAGTTCGGGACAGAACTCCTACTGCGTTCTCTAGTTGATTTGTGCAGGTGAGTGTATGGCATCTGTTCTTTAATTGGTGGTTGATATAAAATCACCCCCTTACCTTTCCAAAATGGCCTCTTCAACATTTTCTCTTAATTGCTCTGTCGACTGGATAGCGACATGTACTTTCCTGTTTAGCTCCATACATAAATCATAAAGGTCTGCGCATTTGGTGAAATATAAATTTTTACCTATGTTTTTCTTTCTAATGTTGCAGATTGACGGACGTTTTGGAGGAAGGACGACTGCCTGCCACGCAGAACCAACCAGATGCGGAAATTCACTCGAGCACCATCTACCAACTTCTTGATGGAACTATCATCTCGGGAAGGAACTGATACTGCCAACTTTGAAAAGGAACTAAGTGCCAATTTTGAGACGGATCCGACCACGTTCTCCAGTCGATCTGTACAGGCAAGTGTATGGCAAATCTACGTTGTTTAAGTGTTGGTTATGAAATTGGTCTCATCCCCTTCCAAATGACCTCTTGTATATATTCCTTTTCATTGCTTTGTCAGCTGCAGAGCGAAAATATTTATACTTTTCAATATACATGTATCTCCCCATGAGTAGATCCTAATCAAATTGCATCAGCGCATCCGCTGAGGTATAAATTTTTCAGAGATTAAAAAAAATCCTACATTTCAGGCAAACGGACATTGAGAGGAAGGAAGTCTGCATGTCACGCTCGGCCAGACAGGATCTTCGGACTTGGATCAACCTGACGTCACTACGGGAGACGTCTTCCAGATCGTCACCGAAGAAAGGGTCCGTAAATTATCAATCTGCACTCAACTTGGTCGCCAATCTTCATTCTCAAGTCGTCGATTTGTACAGGTGAGTGATCACAATCTACATTTTTTTTTTTGTGTGACGATTATGAAAAGAAATCCTTCACTCTTCTTGCAGACTGCCCTTCCCTTGCTCAGTTCTTTCCCACGCCATGTAGTGAATCACAATATTGTCCAGCGCAACTGACTGTCAGATTTTTATGTATTGTTGTATGAAAATATGTAATAATTTACCCGTGATACTGGATATCGCCTATATTATTTCGAATAAAATCTGAAACCGGAAATTTTATATAAAAGTAGCTTAAAATCTTATTGCATGCGTCTCCCGTCACCTCTGCCATCTGCCTCGCTCTCCTGGTGACGTCAAAGAGCGATACAAGATAGTATTCATTTGGTGCACATTAAAATTTACACTTTCCATTTCCCAAAACGGGCGAAAACTATTCCTGGTTCTGACTTTTATGCCTGCTTGATGGAAATATTGTAAATATGAACAATTATCCGACCTTCATTTTTTTTTTATCCTGCAGATATCTCGTGACGAAAAGATATCTGCATACAGGGCACAACCTATTAGTATTACTCTTGGGACATGCCAGAATTTGACATCTCCATGATAAACGCAGAGGCATCTACCAGACTGTCACTGAAGAATGTTTGACATCTCTGGAGGGAATTGCAATTTGCCAGGTCGAGACCGAAGACTGCAGCTTCCTGCGTAAATTGAGCTGTACAAAGTGAGTGTATAACAAACATATATTAGATTTACACAATACTAGACTATATTTAAAATTCGCGAAAGGAACCGGACTTCATGTGCATAATTCTTCTCACTGCTAAGGTCAGTATAGACAAAATCTTCACATGTCTTTTTTTTCTTTTCACATTTTTCGATCTATCGGATATTATCAAAGACAGCTATAGTTGTCAGTTTACCATTCTAAAAAGTGTTGTCACAATAAAACTTTAACTTTCTGTTTAGCCTTCAAAGTAACAGATCAGTTTTGCTTTCCGATACCTTTGAGCTTTAGTTAAAAAAAATAATGTTGCGACAATGAGCGAAATAGATTTCTGCAAGCGCATTGTTTCGGTTTGTCTTTGCTGTGCATTGTAAATGCGTATAAGTGTAATTAGGTAGTCTAGATGTGAAAAAAGTATGCATGACCCCTACCTGATTGAATCTAGATTTAGCCATTAACTGTGATAAATCATGTATTTAGTTTTTGTTTCATTACTCTGTTGTCAGACGGACGCCTCATGATGGAAGAAGTCTGGACGCCACAAAGCGCCTACCTGAATTCTTGGACTTGATACTTGATTTGAAGACTCCCTTAGGCACGCTGAAATATCTGAAAACTCCCTGTCGCGCGCTGAGACATCTATGGACTCTTTACAGCAAGCTGTGGTATTTGAGACTCCCTAAAGCACGCTGAGACATCTGAAGACTCCCTACACCACGCTGAGACATCTGAGAACTCCCTAGACATGCAGGGACATCTGAAGACTAAAAATAAGACATGCAGTGACATCTGAAGAAACGACCTGCTGAGCCCATCATGTAAGACTGCCATCTATTACAAAGTTTACATTACGAAGGTCACCATCCGTACATGAGACTTAGAAGTATAGTAAGCTGTACAAGACTTTCTGTTACCATGATTGGTGTCATAGCTTCATATGGTCTGCACCTGACTATACCCTTGGTATATTATGTTTAATGATAGATACTATAAAAGTGGTTCTTTTTCCTGCAAGGATGTTAATTTTCGCGGGTATAGCTTGAGTCGCGCGATTACTTCCCACGAGAAAAGTTTAGGTCAAAATATTTCAAAGTGATTCCTCGTAAGGAGGTAAATCTAGTCATTATATCGATTTGGTCGTTATCGTTTATAGCTAGTTTTGCTGTCAGCATGAGGCAAAGTTGCAAATACTTTCTTGTCGGGGCAATCCTGTAATGTTAATCCGGATTACTGTTGACGTAGACTATTTGCAGTCAAACACACAAGACATGGAGGGCTTGCCAAAGTGGCTGCTCGCGAAATGCCATTTCCGATTTTTCGCGAAAATATCTACATATGAAGTGTTCTAAGCATCCAAGCCTCTAAGCTGCGGCCTTCACTTCATTAAGCAGTGACATTTATTCTGACACCTGCCAAACGGGAAAAGATTACCTTCGTGTTGCTACTATTCTAAGCTTATATCTAGTACTTGGTCGATCTCGATATGGCAGTATTTGCCAGTTTACGGGGGCTCTGGCTTATATCTGTCACAAAGAAAAAAATCAGAATTCATACATGCATTTCATTCGTCGTCCCTGCGATCATCCCAAATAGTGAAGCTTTTATGGAAGGCTTATAAGTTAGTTATAAACTCCCAGGCTTTTGTTTCGCAATGTTCTTTGTAGATATTCCCTATCTCTTCTTAAATGAAGACCTCTTCTCATGAAAGACCACTCAAAATTCTTCGGGGTTTTAAGCCCATCTCTTTACGTTGTCTTTGGCATGGCTTTCAAATTCCTCATTATACATTAGGTTCTTGGTGTATCAACCTTCTGGCCTCTTTCCTCACCCAGTCCTTGATTTCAAGTGTGAGCAGTTGGGAGTGTCGGGTTCACGGGTTAAAACTACATACACGTGGAATTTAAGGGACAGTATTTAGGAAGTAGGAATATAAGATTAAATTGTGAAGTTAGCGCTCCGTTGTGAAGTGGTAGCATGTTCAGCTCACAAGCTGAGAGGGCCTGTGTTCGATCCCCAGCAGGGACATCACATTTTCTAGACAAGGGTTTTCGGCCTTTCTTCTCTTCTCTTCAGTTTGGTCAAATATCTTGCGGCTCACTTTCCAGATATCAGATCAGGCTCACATTCTTCCCTCCTAATAAGGAATGGAAAAATCCCTTACAAGCTGGACACACAAGGAAGCTAACTTGCGCTCTGATCATTTCACTGGGCCTGTAGCAAATATCTACTTATTGAACTAGGGAGTTTGAGTCAAAAGCCGCGAATTTCCAGATAATAATAATAGTAGGAATAATAATAATAATAAAATACTGCGGTTTGTAAATCACGTATCCAACACTGTGCCTGCTGCCCTGGCTTCACACCATTACCCCAACAAGCCTCATCACTATGATTGTCTCAATTCCCTTAAAGGATATTATGTCACTGCCATTCAGAGGCGCTGATCACTGATACTCTGACAATATCTTTCATTGCCTATAGCCATGTACCCATTTTACAGATAGGTGAACCGAGGAAAATGTGAATGAAATGCTTTTCCTAGGCAAGCACTTAACAGCATGCCCGTGATCGGAAATCGAAATCGTGAGTTTTTTTAGAGTGCAACCCCTGAATCATTCGGTTATGCTGTTCCACAGCAAGGACTTGCATCACCATGAAAAGAAAAATCACAGATTTCTTTAAAAAATTCAGATTTCTTAAAAATCACAGATAATATGATTCCCTCCCGGATAAAGATTTGGCTGTTTAATATTGATGCAAAAGCAGCTTTTACAATATACTCAGGTGAAAAAGAAAACCAATTATTAAACATTATCAGTCACCATAGCGGAATGAAATCTCAATCCCGTTTAAAGCAACCAATAATGCAAAATCACGTAAATGTTATTTAAATATCTATATAAATCGGAACTTCGAAGGTTTTCCTATAGCGGAATTTTCCTATTGCCATAGCACCATCGTCAAATTATTCATTGGAAATAATCTATTGGGCATAGGGTTCAATATAGGCTATTTGTGATTTCCATTTACATTAACGGTTTTCTAGGTTTTGTACATCTTCTTTAAAAAAAACAACTGAACTATTGTAGTTGTAGCTGAAAATCGAGCAAAATGAAATGAACAAAAGAAAACTGCTACAGTTTATCAATATTTCAAGATATGTTTTCCATATTTATTCTTGCTCTTATTCCTGTACATGTAAAACTTTAAAAGTCCGCCCGGGGTTTAAAAGGAAAAGAATGGACATGATGGTACATACTTTACCCATTTGAATTCAGTTGCACGATTCACACCAAAGAGCGCTGTTTTTCTGATATTTCGAGTAAATCTTTTCATACTACACATTGAAACTTTGCAGATCGCTACTTTCTTTCCAAATGTTTGATAGAAAAAACTGATACAAAATCAAGTACTTCAAACAATGAAGATCATTTATCCCGTTAAAGGCAAAGCTCATGACCATTTTGTAGACGGGGTTCGCAGCTTTTAATTCATCACTCGAGACTGCCACCTCACTCACATTGCGACTACCCCGAACAGTGGCTGATTAAAGCGACTGCGTTCAAGCCATTGTAAAACTGGCCTACCTGTACTATAATCGGCAGTATTTCTTAGCTTTTTCACATCACTTCATAGGACCGAAATGTTCCACTGCAGCATCACAGAGACAGTTTTATTTTATTCTCAAGATAGCAGATGCAAACCTTTTCTTTTTTTGCTTCTGTTATATATATATAACTTTGCAGCCAATAGCAAAGTTACACCTTCCTAACTTTTAAATTTTTTTTAAACACCATGCAATAGGCTACAGACTTAGTCAATAAATCAGTTATGATGTTCATCATCTAGGAAATTATTTTTAGATTGTTTGGACATCTCCGAAAAGGGCAACCGCCCTTTAGGACTTTGAATACCACCAAAAAGATCAACCAACAGAAAACCGATCAGACATTGACTGTATAAGGGCTATTTTAGATATTTGCATCTGATATCTTCCCTGCATGACTGATCCAGCAACACCCGCATGTGCATGCAAATATAATGAAAGTGACTTTCCAAAATCGGCAAATTCATTATTTTCACCTTTCAAATTTCATGATTAGAATTTCAGTAGCACGAGTTTTTTGTCCTCTTGCATTCGAAGTTTTTAACTTCGGAATTGTACTCAAATCATGAACTATTACGAAGTCATTGAACTATTACGAAGTCATTCTGAAGTAAGCAAATCTTGAAGTTAAATGTTTTTGTTTTCCCTTCATCTCGTAATTATCCTAATATACACTGCCGTAATTTGGAAAAACACTCTTCATATCTCTGCACTCTAATACTTATTAGTTTAACACTTACTTATTGCATGTCGGCCATACATTTTGTTTTTGTGATGCTTCATGTTACACATCGGTGCTGTTTAACGACTGCAAAGTGCACAAACAATACCAAAGTTAAACGAAAATCTACGGTTGTAAACAATGAACAGGGAGGCTTCAGTGAAGTTGCAATTTCTTTGCAAAACTTCCCATATGCGCGATATGATCGTTACCGCTAGGAGGCAAACCCCGTCTTGAAATGACCGTTGACACTACCTCGAATTTGATGGATGTGCCTTCGTATTTCAAATACTAGCCATTTCTGTACCAATTTTCTTTATCATAACGTTTGGGAAGACAGTAAACTATCGACCTGCAAAGTTTCTATGCAGTATGAATTCCTTTACTCATGTCATTCAGTAGAGCAGCTCTTCTGTCATGTATGAGGCGTGCAAATGAATTCAAAGAGGTGAATTGTCTCATTATGCCTGTCTTGTATACCCTGGTCCTTAAACGAGATAACAAATGTTAATAGCTGTACAATACATGACGGAGGAGGAGAGCAACAATTTGTACATCAAACTTTTCTTGCACCATTATACAGTCAGAGCAGCTCAGATTTACCCAAAGCAAAATGAAAAGCAGAATACTGTCTGAAATTGGCATTGAAGAAATGTCAAACTGCACCACTCATGAGATGTCATTCTTGTCAATCTTCATAATCATAGTGGTGTTGGAGCCACCCAAACTATGCTCCTGTGGGAAAAATATCTAACTAGAATTAAAAATTAAAAAAAAACAAACTGCATTTAGCTTGAAAGAATAACGTTGAGCAGAGTGGCCGATTAAAGATCTAAAGGTTGTGGGTTCGATTCCCTACCATGGTCCTGTTGTAAGTGCCTTGGGAAAGCATTTCATTCACATTTTCCTCAGTCCACCTGTCTGTAAAATGGGTACCTGGCTATAGGCAGTGGAATATATTGTCAGAATGCTTATGATCCGCGCCTGTAAATGGCAATGACACTGTATGCTCCCAAGAGAGCTGAGAAAGTTTTAGAATGATCATGCTTGCTGGGGTAATAGTGTGAAGTCGCGTGAGCAGGCATTAACCTGGATACGCGACTTAATTTTAAGAGTTCAAATTTTGTTTGCAGTGTAGTCCGCCTATAAATGTCTCCCCCACCCCCACCCCTCTTCTTTTCACATACACGCACATACAAATTCCATCCCTACTTTCGAGCATCTCGCAGGAATTTTTCTATCAATTTATCAGCTAGAAATTGAAGAACATGACTCCTCAATCATGATTAGATCAGCAAGCTTTTCTCTAGTTTCGCAGCAAAGATTGTCAGAAATCCCTCTTCTTCCCGTCTTGCTCTTATCCTCCCTTCGTCCTTTTTCCAGTTGTAGATTTTGATATTCAATTTCTGGAGGAAATACTATTACTAGACCGAAGTCTAAACACTTTCTGGACTTTCAGAATAGATTCTGCCTTTTGGCTCTCTCCCGTTTTTCTATCCTCCACCCCCCCAATTTTTCATTCCATCCTGTTTTGCACCCAGTTGTGAAATAAGTACATGATTACAAGTAGTGGACGATACTATTGTCAAAATGCCTAATGGTTAGTGCAGCGCCTGTAACGGCAGCGGCACTGTATTCTTCCAAGGGAATTGAGAAAGTCATAGAATGGTCTGCTGGGGTAATAATAGTCTGAAATCCATGGACGGGCATTGGTCTGCATACAAGACTTATAAACAACATAATGTTGGTATCAACCCACTACGAAAAGGCACATATCTATCTCTTAAATAAACAGGGAACTCTCTTGTCTATTCGTTTTATAGCTATTTACGATGTCTATTTTGTGGAAGGGCGTGAAAAATGGTTGCAGGTCGTATAAGACAATCCAGTTGCAAGAAGCATATAAGAAGGCCCTGTTGAATTTTCGGTAGCCAGACTTTAATCTGCATGGTATGCCAGAGCCCCGTGAACTTACCCTTACGAGTGTTGGTGTATTTGTGTAAATTAGATGTGTATTATTAAATTGGGTGTGTTTCTGTAAATTAGATCTGCATTAACTTGGGTGTATTTGTGTAAATTGGATGTGCATTATTAAACTGGTTGTGTGAATTTGTATAAATTAGATGTGTATTATTAAATTGATTGTACGCAGAATTTTGTGCATACAAGGTAGTTATTTGATAGCGGTCAGCTGATTACTATGCTGGCTATGCCTTAATCTTCAACACCTTCAGCCTACGAGCAAATTCGTTAGATTAAAAAAACCCCAAAAACTTTAGACCATAACACGACTTTGTTCGTAGACAGGTTAGCTGCATGTATTTGCAATTCCAGGAAGTTCCTACTTGTAAATGGGAAAATCAGTCACAAACAATGAAGAATCCATTATGTATAGTTTTTTATATATATACAATTTACTCTACTGATTAGCTGAATGCCGACGATAAGAAATGGGCTGAAACTTGTTACCTAAAGTTGTCGAAGTTACTGTAGGTCATCATATAAAATGAGAGCCAATGCCTACGAACAAATTCGTAAAAGCCATGTTTGTCTGTAAACGGGGTGGCAACATTATATTGTATTGTGCAGTTCCAAAAAGTTCGTCCTCGTAAAGGGGAAATGACAGTTACACATTAAAAATGATGAAAATGAAGTGAGAAACAATTGTCTGAAGGTTATATTGATTTCACATGTATTCGTGAAGATGGGCAAGATGTCCTTTGTTCCTTGGCAAGCCAGCAACGTTTTCATAATGTTCTTGATAATTCTTTCGCACAATGCTTTCTATATTTCTAACGTTGCGCTCTGACGGCAACTTCGGTAAACATCCTTGATGAAGTTGGTTTTTTTTTTTNNNNGGGGGGTGGTTCCGTAGATACCGCCTTTAATCATGAACATGTCCATGTCAACCGTAGGCTGGTACACATGTGGCTTTACTTAGTATTCGCGGTCCATGTGGGAACCACATGAAATGTTTCTGTATTTTGGCTTCATCAGCGTGGACCCCACATCGACATTGAATGCTGCTGTTGGGGGAAAAAAATCATGAATGTAGAGGGGACTGGGGTTCACCGGGTGCTCCTGAACCCCCTCCCCTTTTCCAATTTTTGTCTATTAGTGTTGTAAGTATTGGTATATACTTAATTCTTCGTCGGTAGTTCTAAAAAGCTGTTTCTCCTCTGGCGTTTTGTATATCCCTGATATGTAAATAAATAAACTATGATTTTGGCTTTTTTTTCTTTATCTCAAAATTCTGCTCATTCATTCCTAGTTCTGTTTTCCGTATCATCTGACGGACACAAGTGAGAAAATTTATGCATTAAATATGTCAAATTCTTACGTTTTCTTTACTGATGTTCAGGGTAAAATGTTTTCTAAAGCAACAAAGAGGCGGGAAAAGGCAGTGGAGGTTCATGCTTATAAAATAGTTACATAATAGTAATGTTTATCCCATATTTAAGAGAGGGGATTTCTTCAAAGTAACGATTGGTAATACGACTACGGGGAAGCGGGGAGTTAACCTGTGTAGCGTACCATCAAATGCATGTCTTACCATGTAAATTTACTCAAAGTAAAGAATTTAAAAGAAAATGAGAAATGCTGTACCAAAAAAACAAAAAAAAAACTACATTATGTAAATTATATATATTGTTTCAGATGTACGTTAATCAAATCTTTCAACTCCATAACAATTCGTCATGTTCATGATATTCAAAGGTTCGATATTTGATCAGTGGTGTTGTTTACTTAAGTTCGATTTTTGTCAAGCTTACTGACATAAGTATCAAAATGCTTGAAATTAATTGAAATTGAAAATCACCAGGGACAGTCCCATTCTTTTTTTAGGACCCGCCTCTACAGTAATGTACCCTATCAATGTGGTTCGATACTTATATGCCTGAAGCCATTGTGCATGAACTCTTTGTTTCCATTTCATAGCCATAATACTCAGTTGATGTTTATGGAAATCACTAAAATTCCATCTCAGAATTTTGTTAGTCCACTATAGGTCGAATGAACACCAACAAATGTTTGGCAATGAAATGTCATTGTGAGTTAGGGCATGGTGGCTTTGGGCAAAGAGATCGACAACCACAACATACTGGCTATGTTATGCCACAACATTCTGGCTATGGTATGCCGCAACATTCTGGCTATGTTATGCCACAACATTAGTGAGCGTATGTCACAACATTAGGGACTATAATTATGCACAATGCTGTGTTACTTCACATGCTGGCGGTAACTACGACAAACATCTTTGAAGTTTTGGGTCTTCGTTGGATGCCGACAGCGTGCAAAGTTCGGCAGCAATGTACATACGACTTTAGGTGTACGAAAACTGGTGAAAATCGCATTTTACTGAGATATGCAGAGCAGATGTAGGTGCATGTATATAAACGTTATTTGTATATTTTGCAGTATGTGATGTTCATAACTTGAGTAATTTATGTGGGTACAGAGCATCTTTTTAATCTCAACTTTGCTGGTGTCCACGAACATTGTATCAAATTCATTGTTTATTTTTATCTGAATCCAGTACTGTTCGTATCACTTTAATTTTACTCTGTTGAATTGAGTTTTCTTGGACATTAAAATGGTTCTCGTAATAAGAGAAAGCATTCGCATCTCTTTAGACCGTTTTGGTAGAGGTAGGTGTGCACAAATGGCATTCCCTGGTATTAGAATCGTATTACAAATTTCAAACTGTGTACGTGGAATATGATTATAACATCAATAACTGTCACCTGCACATGCCACCTCTGTCAAATCGGTCGTAAAAGGTCCAAATGTAAAAATTTAAAAAAACCCTCTAAATTGCTGCACCATTGTATTTATTACTTTGTGCATCTGTCAAAGATAACATCCTTGAGAAAATGCATAAATGACATTCAGATAAAAAGTAATGTCAATATCTGACAAGTGTCTTTGATGTGTAACTAACATGACTGATTATGCCATTAGACTTAATATTTACATTCATGTTTGTACATTTTGGGAATGAGGGGAGAGGAAGGGCAAGGGCAAGGAAGCCCTGGAGTATAAGCGATCTTAATACTATCGTCGAATTAGAGTGAAACCGTGTAAAATTAAGGAGCGAGTTCGTCAGTTTTGCTTTAACGCGACGGAGTAGGAGGACCGCTTGTGTTCTAGAACCTTAGGTTCGGTGATTGAATAAACAATTAAATGCGTTAGCAGAGGAGCGTGTAAGTTCGGTTCTCTGGCGAACAGTTTTAACAGAAGTAGATATGCACATGGTTATGACATTTCCTGGTATTAGGATCATATTACACATTACAAATTTGAATCACATGCGTATGCCTGGAATATGATTGTAACACCAAGAATGTCAACTGCGCATGTCACTTTTGTCACAACAGTCGCGAGAGGTTCAAATGTGGGGAAAAAAAAACCTCTAAATATCGCCTTCAGCATAAGCCTTGGGCTCGGGGACAACATTTAAATTCTTACACCTTGTATTGATATTTAGAACAAGCAATCATTAGTTACCAGTAGAAACCGGGCGATTTAATATAGAGTATGAAGACAGATTATGTCCATTATGTTCAGAAAGTGTAGAAAATAAATTCGACTATTTATTTGAATGTGCGAATTTTGTAGAATTATTTAACTATTTTAGATACAGCCCAAAAAATATGAAATAATTTTAGAGAATTATTGGGAACTACAGGATCATAAAGGTTAAAGAATTTATATGGATTTATTAGGTTAAAAATGTCTCGTGTAAAATCATAGCTTGAAAGTATGTGCGGTGCCCTCTGTACAGTTTTTTACTTTTTTTTTTTTTGCACCTCTGTATGTTATGGTCGTTGTATTGTAACTGCTATGCTTTATCTAACTTTTTACTCATATGTACACTAGGTTATACCTGAGCTAATAGTTATTGTTATTGTTGTATGTTGTACTGTGGAACTGTGAAAATAAATAAATTTGTAAACATCTTAAGGAAATGCCTGAATGATATTACAAATGAAAAGTAGGGTCACAATCTGACAGTATATTTGATGTGTAACATTACTATGATTACGACAATTAATTTCATATATGAAAAGCAAAACGCGATGTGAGGTCTCTTAGTATTGTGGAGATAAAGAAAAATAACATTAAGGTAATTGCTCTTTACACACATTTTTTTTAAAAGCTGTTAAATGACATAAAATTTAAAGGAATGGAGATTTTGAGCTCAGTATGGTTTTGAATAAATTGACATAGAAATGCATTCTTGAAATCACTACCACATTTTTCAACAACAGTGCATTTACAGTTTTGAAAAAAGCCTGTTCACATATGTTTGTATGATTTTGGGAGTGAGAGAATGGAAAGGGGAATATGAAGGCCCTAGAGTATAAGCGATCTCAATTTTATCGTCGGATTAAATATTTTGGAGCGAGTTTGTCAAGTTTTGCTTTAATGCGACGGAGGAGTTGGACCGCTTGTGTTCTAGAATATTAAAAAGAAATTCAGTGGTTGAAGAAACTGTTCAATTTGTTTTAGAAAATGAAGAGCATTCAAATTTTAAGTTCGGATCTCTGACGGACCGTTTTGGTAGAAGTAGGCTCGCACATGGCATTTCTGGGTTTAGGATCATGTTACATGTTACAAATCAGAATCACATGCTAAAAGGAATATGGTCCTAACACCAAGGATTGCCAACTGCACATGTCACCTTTTGTCATAAAATTCGCAAGAGGTCCCTACTTAAAAAAGCCCTCTTAAATGTCGCCATGAGCATAAGCTGTAGACCTGTATACAACATTTAAAATCTTACACCATTGTACACAGTATACTGCATTGCAAAACTGTCTACGGTCACCATAATCTAACGTGTCTTTGATATGTAACACTATGATTATGACAATGAATTTCACATTCGTCTTGAAATTTGACTTTGGGGATGAGGAAAGGTTGAAAATCTCGAGAGTATAAGTGATCTTAATTCTGTCGTCGGATTAGAGCGAAACATGTTAATTTTTTTGTAGAAAGGGTATATCAGGTTGGATTTAATGCGACGGAAGAGGATGATAGCTTGTGTTCTAGAATCTTAAAAGTCAGTGATTGAATTCTAGAATCTTAAAAGTCAGTGATTGGATAGTTAAATGTGTTCTCCAAAAAGAATCTTCATAATTTTCAAGTTTGGATCTCTTCGGACTGTTTCGGCCGAAGACATGCATATTATGGCATTTCCTGGTATTATGATCGTGCTGCATTTTACAAATTAGTCACATGTGTCAACGTGGAATACGGTCATAACACCACGCATTGCCAACTGCTCATGCCGCTTCTGTCATGACAGTCCCAAGAGGTGCAAACTTGAAAAAGGCTCTCTAAATATCGCCATAGACAGAAGTCGTGGGCCAGGAAATATTACAATTCCTGCACCACTGTATATTGCATTTTCGAAATTGTTCTTGTTAAGGTTTGGTTTGGTTTTGGTTTTTTGAATTTTCTTTTCACTTGCAAGTGCTCTGATAATCTACTACAGCTGAATAAAATGTTGGTACTGTCTAACTTTGGACCTTTCAGTTCATAAGCAACTTCGTCTACCTGAGTGTCGACAAAGGCACGTTCGGAATAAACTTATAATATCCAGCCGCTTTTCTTTTCCGCAATAAAAAAGAGATTATTACTGTCTTTAGAAGTGTATAATTTAATAATAATATTGTCAAGAAAGGAAGGGGAATGGATACCGATATAATTAATCTGTAAGATCAAATGTTCCAGTATGATTGAAAGTTGTTCAAGCGTATGTATAACTGCCCATACTCTGCATTCCAAATCAACTGTGAAAAGAAATTTCTATAAAGGGTGTATAAAGCACGTTCGTATGATGCAGTTTTTTAATGGTTTGTTGCTGTGTTGAAATTTTGTAAATTATATCAAATGATTGTATAAGCTTAATACATAAGTGAAAATAAACCCATTTATTATACATTTATTTGAATGGTTTGTGTTTTCGTATTTCTCATGTCGTGTTGGAAGGACTGAATGACTGAATGAAGGAAAAGCGACAAGAAAATCAATCTGCACCAGATGTCTATATTAAGCGTCGAAAAGTTAATTGAAATATTCTCGCTTAAGAACATAATTACCGTCCAGGTTAACGGATAATGTATTCAAAACATTTACATAAAAGATAAACCTTTACTTACCCTGCAAAGAGTATAATAATCTTCCAGTGCCATGCGATACACAATATACATACATATACAACAATGCACATAATACTACGGGATTATCACAAGCCAAATCAATAACACGATCATTGTTAGTCGCCACAGGGCAGCGCCCATGTCCCTGAAATGAAGTAATAATGTAAATGAATCGGTGAACATGATATAAACCACATAATTTGTCATGAGGTGTACGTATTATCTCAGCACTTAATATCAAGATTCCACTATATTATTATCCACAATTGCTGATTATGCAGCTAAAGCATGTATTTAAGACAGACTGTAATATCGACCTTTTGAAAATGTTGCAGTCTCCGGGACCTGTTTGCGACAGAACGACTAAAGCTCTGGATTTGAAATTATACCAACCCCATCACAAGTCTGCTCAAACTCATGAAATGTCCTGTACTGATGAACCAGAGGAGGCTTAAAATCAATATTGGTCATGGGTTCGATTCCTGACCAAGATCGCTTTGTAAGTGCTTTGGAAAAGCATTTCATTCTCGTTTGTCTCCGTCCATCCGTCTCTAAAATATTTTTATAGCAATAGACAATAAAAATTGTCAGAATGCTTGTGATCAGGGAGTTGAGAAAGTGTTAGTGTTGAAGACTGCTGGGTTATAATAATGTGAGGTCAGGTAGGCGGAGTTAGCCAGGGCTAAGAGATTTATATACATCATTCTTCTTATCATCATCATCATTATCATCTTCTTCAACAACAACAACAACAACCACCACCACCACCACCATCACCACAGCAAAAACAGCAACAACAGTAGCAGCAACAACAACAACAACAACAACAACAACAACAACAGTAACAACAAACGGACTACAGGGATCAGTACCTGTCAGTGTTTTATTGCTTGCATTTTCTATGTTCTAACACCGCAGAGAAGAAAAATAGCGCGCTCCTAGTCCTAGCCTGGGAAACAGTGGAAATAGGTTTTGGGAGGTCGGGTTGACCTAACGATGCAAATAACCTAAAACGAGTGCCTGTCCACGAGGAGGAAAAGGAGGCGC
>JAWQUT010000492.1:456129-470262 GCA_033807755.1 Ellobium chinense
TAAGTCACCATTGCTTTCTGTTATTTTGATCTGTTCTTGACTATTTTAAGCAATTTTGAGCTCTGCCACCGCTACCATCGTTTATTTGTCCGTGCGCCCGTCCATCCGTCTGTCCTTTCACCCTGTAATCCGTCCCCAAAGATTCTCCCCCCCCCCCCCCCCCCNNTTTTTTTTTTCTCTTTTCATCCAAACTGCAGCTTAGATGGGAAAATAGAAGACCCGGGACAAGAACGTTTCTATGACGATGGAGGCTTGTGAACCTCTCTAATGGACAATCCAGCATAATGTTCTTATTACTATTTCCAACCTGATCTTTGTAAAGTGGCACATCTTTGACAAGAAAAGAGATAATTCGGTAAAGTAAACTATCTCCAGCCTAACCTCTGAGAACTGGAATCTATAAGTAGAAAGAGATAATCCGGTAAATGCGAGGTTATCAGTGATTTTTTTTTAAACCTGAATTTGAAAAACTAAAAAAACCACACACACAGAGTCTGAGGAGTTAGTGTCATAATCCTGTCCCATCCATCAAAAATTGAGGTCGAGTATCTCTCGTTGACAGAGCCTGGGAGGCAGGAGTGACAAGGCTATGGAAATATGTAGCAGATTACTGTAGCAAGAATGTAGCAATATGTAGCAAGAATGCTGTTTTGCTTTTATCACGGTTGAACTTGAATAAAAAAAAAAAAAGGAAGTATTTTTATTTATGCTGTAGAGAAATCGGTTTACAACGCCATACAGTATTATACATCTCATTCGTAATACAAACACAGAACAGTACACATCATACATGTGAATACGTAATTTTACAAATGAAACATGTAACATTGTCATTTCTGGTCGCCAGCAGTGCAGCGCTCTGGTTCTCCTCATAGTCCTCTACCAGCACTGTACACTGTCATTCACTCAGCAACACTTAAATTTTTACGATGGCCTGCAGGCTGACTGCAGTCAAAGAGTTCTTCCGTACCGACTGTACGTGTAATACCCCCTTAAATATCACAAACTCGAGGTTGAACGAATAGAGTTGTTTTGTTACTTTATGTCCGCGGAAATCTGCTGTTTAGCCCNNNNCCACCACCACCACCTATACAAAATATTTGATCCAGATTCAGCTTGAAAGTATGAACATTTCATCAAGGCATTTTAAACCGCAAACCTCTTAATCCGTCACGCCCACAGAACACGTACAATCAGACTTCCTAATTCTTTAGCAGGTTAATCAAGTGTGGAGGACGCTTTACTCTGCGATGTTTGGGGGTTTCACAGGGAAGAAAAAAAACCGATTTGTCTCCAAAAGCCCACAGGTCCTGTATACTCGAAAATTTCTCGGAAATATAATTTCGCTCTCACACTTACACTACCTAGGGTCTTTTGTTGATACATTTGATTCGATGTATGTTTTAGATGATTAGCTGAATAGCAGGTCTGCTGTCTTTCGTTATCCATTCGACGGTTTGAGCGTATGCACTACAGGTATGAAGATGCCAGTGTGGTTTTTTTTTTCATTGTTGGCTATATAATGTTTTACATCTCTCATTAATTTATCCAGGGATCCCAAGCCAAAATACTTTCCAAACATGTTGTTTAGCTTTTCCTCCAAATTTTGACACAAAGAAACATGCCCCTAAACCAGTTAGATTTTGAGAACTTAGGCAGTGAAGCAGGCTACCTAGTATTTTAAGCCTTTTCACTCAGTGAACCCACCTAGCAACAACCACAAATTTTAGACTTGAGTGGCTAAACCTCGCCTGTTCTGAGTCCACACATATATTTGCACCTATCTAGGCCTTTGAAATTAAAATCCAACCCCTTTCCCCCTTTCCATGGCCAGTTTTCTGACTATTTAAAATTGCCTATTTTTATGCCAGGTGCTATTGACATCTTCATACCTTTACTTTAACGTGTGCACTACACCTCTCCCAACTAGCAAGCAAACCTTCTTATCAGATTGGAAGTGGATTGGAGTTGTTTTGTTGTTGTGTTTTCGTTTTGTGGTAAAATTTCCAAAACTGACACTGTGAGATAATTATCGTGCGGGCGACGGCATTAAGATTCAACTCCCGGATACCTCAACCATTTTTTGTTTCAGGTCCGAATTGTATGATCCTTTTTTTCTTTTCACCCCTCTACATTTTCTAGTAGGGACTGTAATGCCTTCATTATACTATTTTATGTAATATTTTAAATATTGCATTTGCACATCCGCCAGTATAATATGATAATTATGATATTGTTGGTGCCTTATGGGAATTGTTAATTATATTGATATTATTTTGGATGTACATATTTATGTTTTTCTTTTACAAAATGAGCAAAATAGAATTTGTTGTATCTTCTTGATCGCACAACCACTCGATCAGTCTTGACATTCGTTTCCATCCTCCCTCCTCTCTCCCACCCCACCTTCTGTGACGTTTTGTTAATCAGGACCGACTCTATATAACACAAGTATTTTATTGATAATGGGAAAGGTCACTATAGATAAAAATTCCACCAACGCGAATTTCTGCCTGTCTGAAAAGTTCATGTTAAGTGCAGCTTGCTGTAAAAATCGAAAGGAACGTGACTAGCTTCATTCATACGTGAGAACCACACGCACTTAACAGATACCGTCGGCCTTGAAATGAAATAATGGCGTCTTTCCGCCCCTAGTGATGAGAATCGGATGTACATTGAGTGCGTCTTGTTTCTAGTTTTAAAGACGAGCGCTTCCGAGGAGCGGGCGAGCGGGCGTGTCCTGAGTCGGAAAGTATATTGTGATGTTCTTAAGTGCAGCGACCGTTATGTCAACAAGTTTGACACGTTTAACTAGTTTATTTGTAAATAAGCCCAGACCATTTCTGGTATAAAGGCATACAACTGTTTTTAACAAATGACGGGGCAGATGACGAAGTAATAGTTAAGAAGCACACTGATAATGTCCACTTAGTATCCTCATTTATATTTATCTAGTCGTGGCCTTCCACACGGAAGGGCGTATCCCTGTTTTTCACGTTTTTAAGGAGAGCGATTTACGTCTGATTCGATCATATTGATAGGAATTTTATGCTATATCTTCGTTACTTTTGAGCTAGGGATACACCGTTTCGTGTGAACATAGTTCTGAGATAGCACTACGTACTGGTGGTGATAACTCAAAACCGTCAAAATCGGGATACGCCTTTTCGTGTGGAAGGCGATGTAGTATTTTCTTAGTATATATGACCAGTGACTTAAAACATTGTACTGATTGGTTATTGAAGAGTAATTTAGCATTTAACATATTAGGTCTTGTGATAAATTTTTTGTCGACGTACTTCTTCCTTTCCAGATTAAATTTTGGACATTCGAATATGGCGTGAAATTCATCTCCAACAGCAGAGTTATTATTACAAAAGAGTGCATTTTTACGCTCGTATATAGGTACATTGTTCCATCTTCCTGTCTCTATTGGCATTTTGTGATTAGCTGTTCTAAATCTACAAAAGGAGTGTCTTAAGTGTATATGTAGGTCATCTAAATAGTTTTCGAATGTTAATTCCGACTTGATGCATCTATAAAAGGCAGCTTTCCCCGATTAGTATAGCACTGGTCAGTTCTGGTTGTATCTTAGAATGATGGTAAACATTCACAGATTGCCCAGACTTCGCAGGTTAAAAATGCGAATGGTTGAATGTTAAATATCCTTACTTGGGTTGGTGAATTATTCTTTTGGGTAACAACACACACATACATACATATACGCAGACACACATACACACTTGCGCGCGTAGTGCATAAACCCGCACATACACGCACGCACACAGAAAAAGACACACAATGTGTGCACACAGACCAACGTACCCATTAGCAAAAATCATGCACACAGTTGATCGCACACAATAACATCATCTAGGCAAACGCACATGCATGCACACAGGAAAACCCTGCTCACTAGCACCCACAAATTATATACAAGAGCACCCATAAACTCATAATACAATTAATATTATGTTCACATACTAACGCACAGCCTGGCACACATACACGCACATGCGCGCGCGCGCACACATACACACACAAACACAGAGTCACATCACACACACATACACATCTGGAAGAGCGTTTTGATGTGTGCAGTTTCCTGCGAACACCAACAAACTGACCGTGCGGATGAGGAAGGACAGGGGAGGTAACCCTGGCAAACACAAACGTAATAATGTCCCCTTGTTTGTCGGGTCAAGATTTGTGCAGCGATTTGCCTGTCATTGTTCCTGCTTGAGTGTCAGCCCTAAGTAGTGCTGGGCCATTTGCTCAGTTCGGAGAATCGAATCGGCCAGAACTTTTCACAGCTTGGATCGCAAAGAGAGGTCGTAGGTCGATCTTTCTCAAGCTTGATTGTCTAGCAGCTTGAACTTTTTCCTGTTCAAGCTTTCTCGATCGCCAAACATACAATGGCTTAAAAGACTGAGGCTTGCAGTAGGTTAGCGTTCATTTGGGGAAAAAAATGACTTCTCAATGTGAGCACTTTTTTCTTTTCAATCACCGACTTTTTTAAGCAATTAAGTTATCCTCACTGACACCTTAGCATACCTCCCGAACACAGTCTGTCCAGCATTCCTCTTGTAATCTAGCAATAAAAGCTACATTGATGCTACCGTTTAAAAAGAGGCCAAGACAAGAAGTATCCATGATAACTTTAGTTTACACAACTGGTTCGCTCAAGTCCTCGGCAAGCCAAATAAGTCATTAAAAAATTTTGGACTTTACGATCGATCCGAAGCTCGATCCCTAAAGTTCGAGTCGAGTAATCGATCTTAGGAAAAGATCTATTCAATTCAAACTTCTGACTAAAACCGCCCAGCTTTATGCCCTAAGAGGATTCTGTCTCCCATTTCTCTTACTTTTTCCATAATTTTCCTCGTCATGATTAGTCCATTCTTGTTTTTTTTTCCTCTCCCTGATGATGTATCGATATTGTTCGCCGGCAGAATGGCCGGGAACTGGAGCGCTTGTCTAGTAGTGCAAAAGACCGGGAGGTCGAGTCTTGTGAGAGGTGAATGTCTCCTTACGTAGGTTGCTTTTTGCGGTGTATGAAAGGCATCGTCATGTTAGTGGTCTGACAGGGGAAGAAGCCTCTGCTGTGATATGATAACATATTAAGAAGGATAATGTGGTCTGTAGGTCTCGTATCCAGGCTAATGCTCGCTCACGCGACTTCACATCATTATTACCCAGCAGGCAGGCCAGATCACTTTAGGACTTTCTAAACTCTTTGGGGAGTATAGAGTGCATTTTGGGGGCGCTGATCACTTAGACTAGCATTCTGAAATATTTTTTCACTGCCTAAGACCAGGTACCCATTTTACAGATGAGTGGACTGAGGAGAATGTGGATGGACTGCTCTCCCGAGGCACTTATAACACCACCGGGCCGGGAATCGAACCCACGACGATTAGTTGTTGAGTCCAACACCGCAACCATTCAGCCACGCTGTATGAAAATTATAGTCTACTCAAGCAAACAAAGTTGTCGATTTGGGGCTATATCATCAATTGCACAAAAATGTTTGCGCCCCCCCCCCCCCCCCCCCNAAAAAAAAGACCAACTTTTTCATGTATTGGCCTGAAGAGACATTGTATGTTTTATGTGTTTAAAGCCCCGCCATCCGATTGCTGTAATCAGAAGTTGGAAGGTAAGCCTCACCTACAAATGGCCGTGGACAAATGGCCATCGGTTTAGCTGCATTTGCTGTCGTATTTCAAACACATATAATATAATATAATAAATATAATATAATATATAAACATGTCTCGTGCGTGTACATTTATTATACTAGTCAAAGCACCCGCAAATTTGCGGCGCTATCATGCGAAGGAAGCGACTAAACTTCATCTACTGTACATCATTAACACCGCAGCAGGAAATTCTTTACTCGTGAAATTCCCGAAAAGTGACGCTCCGATGTGAAGCGTGCGAGTGAAGTCAAATTAATGAAGTGTCCCTTTGTACCTTTCTTCTCATTTTATACCCCTGGCTGGCTTTTAAACGCCTCTGCTTGAATCCCTTTTCCCCGAAGCCCTGCCTTATGTTAAAAATCTCTTCCTTTCCTGGCATCTTCTTTCCAACCCTTCCTCTTTCTTTATACTATATCTGTCTAAGCCTCTTGTTGTTATCTGAGCCCCTTCTTTCTTGCCTAAGCCTCTTTTCCTCTCCCCCTACACCTCCCTCTGTGCCTCTCCTCTCCTTTTCCCCCGAAAACTCTGTCTTTTTCATAAGCTCTCTTCCCTTCTTCCGGTCCTGTTTTCAACCCCCCCCCCTTTTCTTTACACTATCTCTGAGAAAGCCTCTTGTTCTTTCTTAAGCCCCTCCTTTCTTGCCCAAGCCTCGATCTCTCCCCCACCCTCACCCCATCTTGCCCCGCCCCCCTCCTCTGTGCCTCGTCTCCTTTTTTCCCCGAAAACTCTTTGTCTTTTCTCTAGGCTCTCTTCCTTTCCTCCGATTTTCTTTACATCCCTTCCCCCAATCTTTATACTGTCTCTGACTAAGCTTCTTGTTGTTTCCTGAGCCTTCTTCATCTTGCCTAAGCCCCCCCCCCTTCTTCCCTTCCTACTTGCCTTTGTGGGCTGCCGAGATGTGGCCTAGCTCTGTGATCTCTACCCGAGGCCGGAGCGTGAGGGCATCACTGTCACAGCGATCGGGGCATTCCACTGACCATGAGTGGACTGTGCACTGTCCAACCCGACTAGTCAGTATCAGTTCACACCACCAAAACAGCATCATTGCCACAAGTTCAGGGACACCTCAACGTATCATGACCCATCAAAGACACACAGAGCAAAGACACAAATTGTTGCAAAGTGTCCGTTCGACAACCAACTCCAACACTCTCATAACTGACATGACCCTACAAAGACGCTTACACGGAGTGCAACAGTGGGACAACAAAACTTGGCCTTCGTGTGAACGGGTTTTTTTTTCTTTCTTTGGACACATCAGTGAATTGTTGAAATAGAAACTGAAGAATAAATTAATGATAAGAGTTGCTGCGTCAGTTTTAATTTCATACCACCTATAGGAACACTTTCCATAGAAAGATCCTTCTAGCTTCATCAGATTTCTTTGGCTTGTTTTCTTCCTTTGCCACATTACAGTCAGGAGCCCTTCCAGTCACAGCTTAACGGGAATAGCCTGTGATTGCTGCGGCACGATGTCTATATCTAGGTGAAACGGTGTGGGAGGGAAACGATAAGTATAGCTTTGTTTCCTTAAAGGGTAGCAGTAATAATAGATTTAATAATAATGAAGTGTATTTATAAACAGTTGTAAATTAAAGTGTATTTTTATATACAGGAGCGCCTCACCTCGAGTGTTTGAGGGGTTATTACGCTGACAAATTGATAGCTTCCGCCCACATGTACGCAGGCGCGCACGCTCACACACATACACACACATACATACATAATTATATACATACATACATACCCCTCCTCCCAACCACCCCCTCCCACACACACACACAAAAACACACACACTTTCTCTCTCTCTATGTCTCTCTCTCACCATCAGTATGTGAAATACATCGCATGAGAAATGTTCGTACCGTGTGTGGATTACCAGAGACAAAATCCGTTTGACCATTTGGGTTGGTTGGCAGCATAAAGGATTGATTATCTCACCAGAAAGTTAACTCCATCCCACATTGATTGTTTTCACATATCCTTGCTGGCTCTTTATCTCAGCCTATGATTATAAATCATTTTAAACTGTTTTTGCTCTTTCTCTGTGTCTTTCTCTCTCTCTGTCTCTCTCTCTCTCTCTCTCTCTCTCTCTCTCTCTCTCTCTCTCTGTCTCTGCCATAACCCCTTCTCTCTCCCTCTCGCCCTCCGGCACGGCGAGACAGCATGTGTTCCTCCTGTATCCCCACACTGACGGTGCGAAGCGGCGACCAGAAATGGTTTTATTTATACAGATTTGATTTGTAATATTATGTTTGTTAATAAAACGCTTCAGCCAAAGTTGTGTCACAGATTTCTTGAGAACTACGTAACGTAAAAACATGCGGTTTTCACCTAAATTCGTAGAAAAATACACGAAAAGTAACTATACACATCAGTCCTCTTTATTTTTTTTACCATTAAAAAAATGTGTATAGCAACGAAATACAATCTCCGATAGATCTTTTCAATCCGCCCGATTAGCCAATCGTCCAACTTTTTCATGGAGCCTAATCCATACGTCTACGATGCCTTTCGGTGCCCTCGGTATTCTTTCGCCGCTGGTGCGTTGCCTGCCTGCCCATTTGTAAAAGGGATGTTAGTCTTGTTTACTATATGAGCATAGATGATGATGTTGATATATTATCATGACTGATACACAGTATGTACGGAAAAGATGAAGGTGACTTTTATTATTTTATTTTTTATCCGTGTCTATTGTCTTTGAGCTGTAGTCGAAAAAAAAATGTTAGCCCTGGCGTAAAACCGAACGCGAATAGGCACACAAACCTTGAAAGAATATGACATGAACTGGCGCAGAATCGATGGACGTAGCAAAACAAATAATATGACATACACAGGTGCTAAGTCGATGAATGTTTTTCCTCTCCAAGGCGATATTAAACGTTTATTTTTAGGAACGCCTGTTATTTCTGTCCTCCTCCTCCTCCTCCTCATCATCATCATCATCATTATGAATGATACATCACATGAAAGTATTAGAACCATGCATGAAGTACCAGAAACTGAATCTGTTTGACCCTTCAGGGTTGATGGGCAGGGTAAGAGATTGATTATCTCACCTGAAATTTAACTCCGTCCTACATTGATTTTCTTCCCATGTTCATAATAGATCTTTGCCTGCTGTACATGCCGGCCTCTGATTACTGAGTATTTTGAACTCATTCTTCTCTCCCACCCCTCATCCCCAACACTGTAAACCTTCTTTCTTTCTTTCTTTCTTTCTTTCTTTCTTTCTTTCTTTCTTTCTTTCTTTCGTTTTTGTTCTTCCTCTTCTTTCTTTCTTTCTTTCTTTCGTTTTTATTCTTTCTTTTCCTTTTTTTCTTTCTTTCTTTCTTTCCCTCCCTTTCCTCATTTCGGATTTCCTTCTCTTTGTTCTCACTTTGTTTGATCTGATGTAGATTATGTATTGAATCTGTGTTCTTGACCGAGAGTCTAATTAAGAATTGGAATCTGGTCTTAATACTCTCTCTCTCTCTCTCTCTCTTTCTCTCTCTCTCTCTCTCTCCCTTTCTCTTTCTCTCTCTCTCTCCCTCTCATTGTCTTCATTGTAACTCTTTCTGTGCTCATACTTCCTCTCTCCCGCTCTCTTTTTCTGTCTGTCTGATCCTCTGTCAGGGCGTAATTGTGTGATTCTTTTCACATGCTTTAGTGCAGTTTAAATTACATATATAATATTATTATATACGAGATACAAAACATCGTCTCCTGAAAGGCCAAAGGTCAGGTCAGCTTACCTCAGGTGTGTTGTGCCACAGATTTCAGATTATAAAGCTGCGGCTGTTCTCTTCTCTTCTCTTCTCTTCTCTTCTCTTCTCTTCTCTTCTCTTCTCTTCTCTTCTCTTCCATTCTCTTCTCTTCTCTTCCATTCTCTTTATCTCTTTCTGACTCATCATACTCTCACGTACCTTAAATCACCTCTGTGTTTCCTTCCATCCCTAGAGACCCCCCCCCCCCCCNCCCCACATCTCCTCACTCTCCTAATCCTTAGTGGGCCTATATACAGTTTATCAATAATTCATTCACCACTGCTGACACATGAGACTAACGTAGAGAAAGTGACAATTCACAATTGTTTACTGGACCTCACTGGCAGTCTTGAATCTGCTCACATCACCGGTGTGTGTGTGTGTGTGTGTGTGTGTGTGTGTGTGTGTGTGTGTGTGTGTGTGTGTGAGTGAGTGAGTGTGTGTGTGTGGTGTGTGTGTGTGTGAGAGAGAGAGAGAGAGAGCTACATACGGATAGACAGACAGATATACCCACACAGACACATACACACGTACACACACACAATGTGCGCCTAATACATATCCATAATCATATTGCGCGTAGTGAACCATACGTGCATGCGCGCACCACACGCATCACACGCATTCACAACCGTTAATCTTCCACATACATTGATTCATAGGCACTAATCATTCTTACATACACATTTGCATGCACTCACCAACTGACACACACATGTATGCATGTCCAAGGAACCTTCATATTGTTTTGTTGTATATTAATTAGTTCGTATATGTTTGATATTCATTTGTTGTGTAAGCACACCTTGAAGATAAACTTACTGATGTGAACTGATTTCATTGATACGTAATGGGTCATTGTGGCACAACACCTCGGTAGATAGTAGTTTGACAAGCCTAACAAGTTTATTTATTATGGCTAGACCCGATAAATAGTAGTAAGTACAGAAGTGACCAACTTAACGCAGCATTAACCCTTGTCATGCTGCTTTTCTTTACGCAGAGAGCGCGTGGCCACGTCACTTTTCGGCTGGCCGCTTTGATACCAGCCGGGCTCGGTCGTCTTTCGCTTCTCTCGGCTTGACAGCGTTTGACAAGTTGAAACGACACTCGCATCAATCCTAGACAGTATTTAAAGCGATCAGAACCGGCCCCCGTGTCACATAGTGAAGTCTGGGTAATGATCAGATAACACTAGGAAGACAAAATAATCTATAACATACGCACACATTAATTGACACATGACACACATCAGCACACTGCAAAAAAAAAAAAATCTGCTTAGCACACGCACAGACTTAGTTTTTAACACGCTGTCTTATGATCCAGATAACACACTGATAGGAGGAAAGCAAAGGGATGTGTAACTAACAACACACCTATACTATGCATTTGACACATTACACGCTGTCTCGTTGCATTTGCATGCACACGTATTGTCAGCAGCAAGGATAATCAGTAAAACATAT
This sequence comes from Ellobium chinense, assembly GCA_033807755.1. NCBI lineage: Eukaryota > Metazoa > Mollusca > Gastropoda > Ellobiida > Ellobiidae > Ellobium > Ellobium chinense. The sequence continues at coordinate 467,047 of JAWQUT010000492.1, forward strand.
ACCAGAGCACTTGACCCTGAACACAGTATCTCAACTCAGTGCGTATAGATGGAACATATTATGAAGTGGGTAGGAGGAGGACATTGTTGATGTAACCCGCATAATAGATTCTATGTAAAGCATGGGCCACGTTTTAGGGAACAATGCGCATTCTTAGGCCTCGTTGAAGTGAGAGAGAGAGAGAGAGAGAGAGAGAGAGAGAGAGAGAAACCTAAATCGGGTTAACTCTGCTTTAATTTGTTATTAAATCCCTGGACAAATCTAATATTAGTTTTAGAAAGTGGTGTGTTAAGATAATTACTTCATTTTCTGTTTGAAGCTCAAAGAACAAAATTTTAAAAAAGTGAAAATCAGACATAAACTTGAATGCCATCTTGTGAAATTTTGGCAACAGATTTAGTGAAAAGGCAAAATCCAAATCGGCAATTCTGATCGCAGGCCTCCATCTTTCATGGGTGCATGGACATACGACACGTGACATACTCTAATCGTCTGAAGGGGCGCAAACGCTTAGAGGCTCTATGGATTACAGAAGCCTAATCCGATTTGCCTCTTTGAGCCAATAAATTGTTTTCTCTGTGGTCACTCACAAGAAATTCCACACTCTCTAAGTATTCTTGAATACTTTGCAGTATTCAGTGAGCTTATTAAAAATGATGTTTAAAATATAGGTCTTTCATCTCGTTTTCGAGCCACGAACGATATATCGAAAGGCGTAAACAAGCTACCGATTTCCTTATCGACAAGTGGTCCTCACAGAAGGCCACACCGAAACCGAAGGAAATGACCCAAACTTCAGGTTTAATTTAGAAAGTCAGGAGAGACTGCAAAGTAATTCGCAGGCAGGTTCACAAATCTAGCGCCAATTCCGAAGGCATATGACCAAACACTGTTTTCATCAAATTAGGAGTCTGTAATCTTTAGAAGTATCATCAGAGGCTTCAGAGATGGACAGTGATGAGTCAGTGAAGAGAAGATTTGCAACTTTTGCAGTTTGCTACCATGGCTGAAAAGCGTACGTGATAAGGTAGTGGGGGCAGTTTTTTCTCAGAACAACAACAACAACAACAACAACAACAACAACAACAAGACATAGGGGAAATAAGATCTAAGCATCAGCAAATAAGAGTGAATTCTTCGTTTAATTCCTTCGCTATGCATGACATAGATATGCCTATACGTCCTACTTCCTTTTGGCCCAAACAGCGCTTGGATGTACAAAGACGTCCCGGAAGCAGCATTTCCATGTCGTATCGGAAGTACCCCTACGTCTTATTTCCTATGTAATTTCCATTGTTTTGTTGGTTTTGGTTTTTTTTTTCTTGTATAGGGACGTAATACAACCGTAATCATACTGAAGTGTCTTAAGACCTTAACTCGAACCAACCTGCACACAAGACAATGAGCTTATGGTAATTGGTGCCCTCGGCACTTGAGAAAACATGGTGTAGCCAATGATTTAAGGGGCCTCTTCCTCCAGACTACTTCCTGTTGTTTGGCCTTCCCCAGTGGAGAACTTCCTATCCTCGTTAGTCTGTCACTGTCTGGTGCCTTCTTTGAGAGGTTGTCAAGAGGATGTTTGTAATGAAATGTAATTGTTTTTCTCAGCACTTTTGTGCTGGCAGTACGAGATTCCTTCTCTAAGAGATTGCCAAGAGGATGCTTGTAATGAAATGTAATTGTTTTTTCTCAGCATTTTTGTGCTGGCAGTACGAGGTGAGGGGGATGCCGAAGTGCTAGGGTTGTTTTGAGGCTGAGATCGAAGCGTCGACTCACGAACTGGCGTAATTGATGGGTTGTTACTCGCGCTGCGTGACTGCCGCGCGCGTCACTGAGTGAAATGAGTGTGTGCGTGTGAGTATGTGTGTGTGTGTGTGTGACAGGTCGGGGGAAAGGGAGAGGGAGGGAAAGGGAGTCAGGAATGGCAGGATGAAACTTCGGGAGAGAAGAAAGTGGANGGGGGGGGGGGGGGGGGGAGGAGGAGAAATCATCGAAAACATACAGTGCGAAAGAGTAGAGGATATAAGAGAAATCATACGAAAATATACAGTGCGAAAGATTAGAGGATATAAGAGAAATCATACGAAAATATACAGTGTGAAAGAGTAGAGGATATAAGAGAAATCTTACGAAAACATACAGTACGAAAGAGTAGAGGATATTATTATTAGAAATCATACGAAAACATACAGTGCGAAAGAGTAGAGGATATAAGAGAAATCATACGAAAACATACAGTGCGAAAGAGTGGAGAAAGTGACTGGAAAGGAAGGTTGATAGATAGTTTACCAAATCAAATAGATCTAGATTTACACAGAGAACTACGGTAGCAGTTTACTCGTTTCTATCTCTTGTATTGTCCCCCCCCCCCCNCCCCCCCCGCTCCTCTCGCTTTTTTGTTTGCCCCCATCCGCATAGCCAGCTTTTTAAATTTTTTTTTTTTATGGTGACCTCGCTTTATTTTGTTCCTGAATCTATTTTCCAAACACGCACTGAACTATTTTACTTTAACATTCTAAGATTTTGTGGGAGGTTTATGCACTGTGCATTATTATTGTCAACCATAGGCTAGATCTAGACAAGGTGTTCTTAAAGGTGCTCAGCAGTGCAAGCATGGATAGACGAGTTGGTTTTCCACATTAATAAATCATTAAATACAAAGGGAGATAGTGTTTTCTCTAGGTCATATGAGTTTGAGGAAGATATCCCCCCTCTCCCCCCGAATTTGTAAATTTTGAGAGATTTTAGCTTTTTTCCCATATAATGCCGACTTTAGAGTTCAAGAAGGAAGGAGATATCGGCGCCTATTTAAATCATCTTTTTTTTTAATTGGAAGGGGGAAGGTGTGGGGGGGGGNAGGTGGGGGGGGGGTGGATTTTGAAATTTAAGGGGCTAACCAATAACCGCGCGATCAGGGGAAACACTGGAAAGAGAGAGATACAGAGAAAGATTTTTACAGGGTCTAAAGATTATTTGTCCGTGTAATCTTCAGCCCTTATACTTCACTATTGGCGCGCACACCTTCCCACCCACACAAGCACGTAGTAAACACACGTACACAGCTGATAACTGATAATCTTAAATACTTGACCTATATATTCAGTTTCAAGTGATGATTTCAACTGTATTTTGTTCCCCTTGCTGATAACCTGAATACAGTAGCATGCATAAGTGACGGCCTGGGCAGTGTTGCCTCCCTTCCTAACGCTCTTCTCC
>JAWQUT010000492.1:507609-524122 GCA_033807755.1 Ellobium chinense
ACTGACACCATCCAAGACATTGTCATTGTTGCCATCATAATCTACACTTTTAATTCATAAACTTCACATTTCCCTTCAGATCCCATCTGCATTTATTGCACAAATTCGCCACCAGTATACCACAGAAGCCCACCGGAAGACCAAGGAACGACTTGTGAGTTTTCCATAAATATTGTTTCATCATGGCCTGTACAGATGGTTTCTAAATGTTAGCACTTGTCCCATGACACATGTCATGGAATGTCGGGATGTCTTGAGAATTGACAGACTTTGTCCACTGCAGTACATTTTATTTTCTAGTCACTGCATTAATCTGTCTTTATCTTTTGTCCTGATATTTCCTCCTTCAAGAAATATTTCTTGATACACAGAGCCAGACCAGCCGTCAGAATTTTGCTAGTTTGTTGAATTCAGGAGTTACTAGTGATTGTAACAAAAATTTTGGAACGTATTAGCAACTTGCAGATGAATTTAGGACTGTAGCGATTACTGCATGTACCTGTCAGTGCCGATATAATTTTTTGTGTAGGGATGTGGTCATTTCTTTGTTTTTTTTGTGTTTTTTTTCCAGTTGTCTAAACTGCCATGGAAGAAGGACAAGGACAGGTCAGAGATTTACAAGAAACCGCCTCCCAGCCCGGACCAGGTAATGCCTCATTGTCTCAATTCATAACATGGTTGATATGATGGGTGATCATATTATGAGGGTTATAAACTGACAAAATCAGGTCATTATCTTTTGCCTGTGAACACATTATGCACCACTCAAATGTTTGAGGGAAGTCAACAAGAAAGTGTCTCTGATCTGTCCACTGTTCTTAATTAGAAGCGCAGCCGTTGCCCGTCATCTGTTTTAATGCAACAACATCACAAAATTGAGAAGGGTTTGCCTACCATCCCAGGCCAATGTGGAACACCTATTCAGTAACATAGAACAGCTATAAAAGACATTCGCTTATTATGTCCTGGCATCCTTTTAACTGTTCAAATAGCAACTGGGTTGAGATAGTATAGTGTAGCAGTAGTCCTTAAATAGTTCTCACACTCCACAACCTTTGTCTTTTCATCTTTCTTTTTGTACATCTTATTTGCTTCTCTCCTCAGCCTGAACCTCAAGATGGAGTCATTCGAGTTCATGCCCCTCACCTGACCAAAAGCTCCGCCCTCATCCAGCTGGATCAGTTCATGTCAGCTGCAGATGTTGTTAACAAGTTCAAATGTGAGAAGGATTTGCATAGAGAGGACAGGTAATGTTTTTGCATGTTTCTGCCTGGTGGTCAAATAGCTACGGGGTTTGACTCAAACTCTAGAAGTTGGGATTCACTTCTTGACCATGGTGAAGCATTTTTCCTCAATCCACCAGCCCATTAGGTGGGTACCTGGCTATAGGCAGTGGATATTATCAGAATGCTAAGTGAAAGCAGGCATTAACTTGGATATGAGACCTAAACCACACTACTGTTAAAATTTTTCTGTGGGTCCATGACTGGATTGATGCAAGTCATTTATTTGCACAAAGACATTTTCTCATTTGATGACGAGAGTGAGATGTTGATCATGATCGGTCTTTCTGTTGTTGGTGTTGATTTGCCATTGTCTGTGTTCGTCAGGGCCTGTGAGGCAGTTTGTCTGGGTATCAGCCAGAGGATGATGCCAGTCTGTCAGGTCTGTCAGGTCCCACACACAAAATTTTGAAACTAGAACTGTTCCAGAAATGGATTTTTTGTGTATAGGGTTATCTTTGATGTACATTGGCACATGTCTAAAGTGAGGTATGCAGTCCAAGGGTAGAAGTTATCAGGAGTACACTGCCGTCTCAAGACAGAGCAACGTATATGTGCATTTCATGATTTTGAGGAAAATGCAAAAAACTTCAGATGCTTAGCCTGTCTAAAGTTATGAATGCTTCTAATCATGACTTTGCATAGTGTTATTTCTAAGTATTACCTGTTTTTTAATGCAAGGTTCAACAGATCATACCGTTAACTTTAGCGGGAAAACACATCAAAGCAGATAAGGTGTTCAGTACATTGCTCTGCTTTGGGAGATATAGATGCGTCGCTTTGCCATCGACTGTGTGGTTGTAAACACTCCCTTACGTGGGTTTGACGCTTTGAAAACTACTATTTCGGGTGCAGATAGGTCTACTGCCTTTGACACAAAAAGGATATGGGCAAGACAAGTCCAACAAGACAATGAAATAAGAACACTCAGTTTTGTCAGATACGTCGCTCTGCCTTGGGACAGCAGTACAGTTTGAGAAATGAATGCAGATTTGCTGAAAGTGGTAAGATGTTTATTTTCTTCTTGTCTGTTTTCCCAGCACGATAGGTCAGATGGATGAGACAAATGGCCACACTTTTAGAAATCCAAACAACGCACAATACGCCCATGAGTCGGATTACCTCTATGAGGTTGGAGGAAATATTGGTAAGAAAGACTCAACTACATTCTGTCATTCAACTCTTAGTACACTCGTATCTGCCTCATTAAACTGTTCTTTGTTCCACTGATAAGGGAGAGGTTTGACAATATCTCTCTAAGTGCCTCTCATTCTTCCCCTAGTCTATTTCACTGACAAGAACTGCATTTTCAGAGAAAAGCACTGTTTTCATCCCAAGAGAGCACTAATTTGATTTTGACCCTGTAGTTCAGATTTGTTTGTGCTCTGCAGAGCTAGCATTTGCTATTGTTGTGAAAAGCGATAAAGTGAAAAATGTATGTGTGTGCTTGAATTATAAATTGTTATATTTATTTGTTTCATCTGTAACCCACCAGCGGAGCGTTGCCTTGATCCTCGTACCAAAATGATGGATCTGTACCATGTGAACCCTACGGCTGAGTGGATCATAAAAGTCAGACAAGGTCGACAACAACCCATGTTTCCCGTCAGCCATCGCTCCATGAACTCCTCACCCACGGCTGAGTGAAGGAGACAGCATTTCTAACTCGGAGTTAACCTTGTAATCTTATTCTCAAGAATGTGCTGGCCACATTTAGGACATTTATGTATATAATGGGAGACCAGATCCTCTGCCAACTGGGGACACTGTATTGACTATCTAAAAGTACTTGTGACATGACCATACAGTGACAGTGTGTGAGAAGTGGATGTGAATGTAAAGCAAACTGATGGTGTAGCCCTACATACCATTTTTTTATTGGTTGAGTGAGTAGCAAGCAGATTGACTGGGTTGCCCCAAGTACCATTTTGTTGGTTGGGTGACTAGCAACTGTTTTCTTGCCCCATTCTGTGGGTTGTGTCAGTAGGATGAAAATATGTTAATACTGTGAGTATGTGCCTGTGAGTATGTGAAGTCATGCCAGGGGATGGTCCTTCTCAATGTTATTATTATTTTATCACTCTGCTCATCAATTTGTCAGAGGTTTGAGTTGGTAGAAAACAAGTTGATGGTGGCTCATCCTGCCTGCCATGCTGTCAGAACTCTTAACTGACCTTTCGGAAAAGCTAAAATATGCTTGACATGGGGCTAAACTAGGCCAATGGAGGCCCTATTATGACTGAAATAGGTCGGTACGGCATTTACCTATTGGTGTGGTTTTTTTCAGTCACAGATGCTTGTTTACCGATAACTGTATATGTTATTCATTCATTCACTCCTTGGAGCCTCACTTTAGGCCCGAAACTGTTTGTCCTGACTATCTGTTTTTGGAAAGATGAATTAATTGCAAACACCAGTGGTGCATGTTTAAGTGAAGGATGTGATTATTGAGTGTCACTTTTTCTTTCAAGTTTTACCATGAAAATATTTGGTTCTGAGAAAAACTGTTTGTGATTGAGTGAATCAAATGGAGTTGAGTGTACAAACTTGGCAACCCTTGCTCATGGTGAGAAGAGCACGAAAGAGAACTGAGTTATGTGTGATTACCTTTATCTACAGTTTGCTCATTTCTGTAGTTTGAATAATGTGTCAATCCTGTCCTTTTTTTCATGTACAGAGAGTCAAATCTATGAAAATATTAATATTTTTTTAAATAATGGGAACAATATCACAAGGTGTATATTTTCTATAATTATAAGTATCCATGACCACTTTAACAAATAGACAGATATATAAAAATGCAGCACTGTATTAAAGACATCCATATTTTTTATTGAATGGAATTGTGCTCAGTCTTGATTACTGTCACAGGTTATGACATGAATGAAATGATTTGTTTAAGTTAAGGTGACACTAAGAGAAAGTGTGAAAGAGACTGGAAAGAGAATGTCACTGTGACTTCCACTGTAGAACTTAATAAGTCAGGATATGACAGATTTTGAAACAGATAACTAAGGACGGAGGAGATTTGTCAGGTATCAGATATGTTTTCAGACTGCACAACCTCTTGTCAGATATCTGCACTAACATCAGTAGAAAAGAACTTGCAAGCTTAAGTTACTGCTTCTCTGGACCAATCTAAACCTTCTCACATCATTCTCAGCTTCTTACTGATCCCGGAGAAAAAATATATTCAAAGACATCTTAAAATATTGCTGAAATATTTTGAATGCTAAGTTAAGAAGTTCAGTATGACAGTTAAAAAAAAAAAAAGAAGTTCAGCATGATTTTTGACAGCTACTGGAAGTTCTGAACATCCTCACTTGACTTGTGAGAGATTGAAGTTTTCTGAATATCTGAGTCCTTGTGTGTTGTGGCTGATTGATATACAAGTCCCATACTCGAAAACTGTTAAAGTTCTACTGTCAGATAAACAGTGTACACTTGAAGTCCTGTTTATTGAACATGCAGTCCTGTACACTGAAATTATTTCAGTTCTGTCACATAAAGAGTAAAAACTTGCAGTTTTGTATGTTGAAATTGTTGTAGCTTCAGTGTCAGATATATATACTGTATACTTGAAGTCATATATACTGAAACTGTTACATTTCCTGTGTCAAGTAGACAATGTACACATGCAATCCTGTACACTGAAACTATTTCAGTTCTGTCACATAAACAGTAAAAACTTGCAGTTTTATTTTGTATGTTGAAATTGTTGCAGCTACAGTGTCAGATATATATACTGTATACAGCAGTCTTGTATATTGAAACTGTTACATTTCCTGTGTCAAGTAGACAGTGTTCACATGCAATCCTGTACACTGAAACTATTTCAGTTCTGTCACACGAACAGTAAAAACTTGCAGTTTTGTACATTGAAATTGTTGCAACTTCAGTGTCAGATTTACACTGTATGCTTGCAGTCTTGTACTTTGTAACTTTTGCAATTTTAATGTCTGGTATACAGTGTACACTTGAAAGCTTGTACACTGAAATGTTACATTTCCATTGTCAGGCATACAATGCATACACGCAGTCCTGTGCATTGAAACTATTGCAGTCGTCTACATTGAAAATGTTGCAGCCTCAGTGTCAGATTAACACTGTATACTTGCAGTCTTGCACACTGTAACAGCTACAGTTGTTGTGTTTGAAACACAATGTTTGTGTACTTGAGGTATTAACTCTGATCTCTACCATAAATTTATTTTCTCACTTTGTTGTTATCATGTTCATCTGTGCAAGCTTTAAGTTCTGGCCAGGCCTGTCTCTTCTTAATCACACTCGGGTAAAATTCAGACTGTGAGAAGTATTGTATTATATATCACCATCTATTCCTTTATTTATGTTTGTTTATCATATTGTTTTAGTTGACTATTTAATTACAGAAAGAAATGTTGGCTGGATATTTCATCTTTTCTTCCCAACTAATTGACTGAATGTTTGCTTTAAATTCAGCTAACTGATTGTCCATTGGAATCAGTTGCATGAAATGGCAAGAAGTCACAATGTTGTTATGATGTGAGCCAATGTCGTAATGATAAGAAATGGATGTTGTGATGTCGTAATGGTCTGAACCCTTGCTAAAATACAATGTTCATGTATGGCAAAGACCTATGCTATAATCTAGTATGGGCAAAATCTCATTATGTTTGTCAGAATGACTTACCAACAAGAGGATGTGAAAGCTTCTGTGTTGCATGTGACATCAATACAGATATGACCATGTGGGAATAGGACATACCATGAATGTGTGAAATGATAAGGCTAAAACACAATGGTTAAAGCTGCGGTATTACTATAATGTGGTCAACTTAGCTCACACTGGTGATTAGAGGAGGTATCATGCCGTTATCTGATGTCACAGATACTTCGTACTGGTATACCCATATATCTGGGTATCAGACCTGTTGGGATTATTAATAGTGTGGAGTCGCATGAGCAGGCATTAGTCTGGATACAAGACTTAAAAATCGCATTGTTATAGTTATAAGTTATCACAATAATTTGAAAATTAGGTATCATCCTATTGAACTAAATTAAAATCATCTCACCAGGCCAAGATTTATTCTGTACTCTTAATGAGGGTAATGGACTGTGTTAGGCACCTTAATGAGTATTTCACTAGTGGGATAAGAGACTTGTGATGGACGAGTTCAGCATGTCAGCAGAGTGAAAGAAAGAAAGAAAGAGAAAAGGAGGGAGAGAAAGAGGGCACTTTGGTCTGTTTAGGCTGTAGTAGTAATGTTTTGGAGAGCTCATGGTAACATTACAGAAGGTGAGTTGGGAATTCAAGTTGAAACATCTTCCAGCACCATTCATATACACTTATTTTATTTATCTCCCTTTGAGGTGAGTGCTTGTTATCTCCCCTTTGTTACAAGAATCATGTGATACAATATCTAGCTTTGATAAAGTCACTTAATTATGATTACTGTGTCTTTTTTTTCTTGTTTTGTAAATCATGCTCTAGGTTTTCTTCATTTTCTCCTTAGTTGTTACACACGTGTTGTGATTGTGCTAGTGGATTCTTGATGTGTACGGGGTGGAATGACTGAGTGATACATACACTATTGTTGTGTACACGATGGATGGAGTAGTGTAAAATATGTCATCTTTCATTTATCAGTTCAGGTAATATTCACTGTTTAGGTGCAAGCTATCCTAGATACTGTTTACTTTTTTGGCACAGAATAATTGAAGAATAATTTACAAAACTTAGGAAACACATTTTTGTTAATTCATCCAAATCAAAATTGAGCTTGAAATTTATGGAGTCAAGTTTTGTATCATTCAGCAGTAAATAACAATACTTGCATGAAAAGCAGTTACCGTCTTGTTATCTCCCTATATTTCAAAAACATTTGGAGACTACTTACCGAGTTATGAAAAATACTCTTCAGTTGTTGGATACAGTGTCCTGTTGAGGTACATGATACCTTTTGAGGACAGGAAACATGCAATGTCCAGGGCATATTAGATGAATATATATTATGGGTATTATGATAATATGTCTTGATAAGGGAATAGTAAGAATATTGTGAAAGTTAATGTAGAGGATGTGTGGTATTGTCTATGTTAATATAGTACATGGTATTTAATGATTTAAAGAGGAAGGATATTATGATGACAGCCTTGATAAGTGAATAGCAGGAATATTCTGAAAGTAAATTAGAGAATGTGTGATATTGTTTATGTTTATGTTGTACATGGTATTTCTCATGATTTAAAGAGAAAGGGTATCATGACGACAGCCCTGATAAGTGAATAACAGGAATATTGTGAAAGTTAAATTAGAGGATGTGTGATATGGTCTATGTTAATGTAGTACATGCTATTTCTCATGATTTAAAGAAAAGTAATGGACCTCAATCATCAACTCGTATGATACATTACAAGCTGTAGTTGTTGGGGGAGCTCTCATATCTCTGGGAAGTGTGCTTGACACAAACATTCTGATCTTTCTGTTCCTCAGGAATAGTTATGAATGTGTGGACGTGAAGTTAAATGAGAATTTACACATTCCCTTGAGGGTAAATGCTCATCATGTTTACAGCATGTCACGCTAGTACTGAAATGTTATCAAGATTTCCTTCATTGTTACCTAAGAGATGCGGTATTGTATTTAGGTGTTTACGCTATCATGAGACTTATGCCAAATAGAGCCAGCAGAGGATCTTTACAGATGTGCAAGCCATTTATGGTGCGCAGCCAACGCATATGATGAAAGCTATGAGAGTGTGTTATTTCTGAATCGGAGGCCATTCCCAAGGACTTACAAATAATTAGTAAGAAATACGTAGTGGTCAGTCTATATTCAGGGCATTTTTTTGATACATTAATCTAGCACAGTGATTTTTGTAGCTCAGGATATCTTTTGTTAGGATATCATTGTTTTATGTACCTGTGTGTGCAAGTGTTCACATGACATGATCTTTTATCACCCTTGTATTTTTTGGAAAACATTTTGAACTGACTTCTGAAGTTAGTCTTATGAGAGGGCAGCTGCCACTTAAAAAGTTAATACACGGGTTTTGACCACCACAAGCTGGACATCAGCTGTAGTTATCATAAATGTTTTTGTGGTTTTGTGGTCAGTATAGTTCTGTGAATGATATTTGTGAGTTGAGTATGGCTTGATACTACATATTGCCTGCTTAATATAAATGATACTATTTAAACCTTTCGTTATGTCATGTTTTTCAAGTGCTGATATCACTAAATTATGGATGTAGGTTTGTCTGAGTTGATGTTTTGCAGAGCTTCAGTATACTGCATTCCTGTATCTAGGAAAAGATCATTACATAGGGAATAAGATGTAGGAGTTTGACAGATACAACTTGGGAACGCTATTTCTGGGACATACAAAGGGCAGAGCCAGAAGAAACAAGGAATGTTCATAGAAGGTCTCTTTACCCAGCATTGTAAATTTGTAATGAAATAACTATTACCTGGTAACAAGTTCTGGGTGCAGCAATATAATAATAATAACATTAGCCCAAGCAAGCTGCAGTACATCCCACTGTGGCCCTGGTTGATTGGCCACACTTTACTTGCGTGGCAAGTTTCGGAGGGCTAGGAACCAGATATCTACTGGCACCATAAGTATTCACACCTTACGATGGCTGTTGGAAGGGGGACGGAGTGTCTATGGGAATGCCCTGAACATGACGATGTCAGTCTTGGGAAAAGGTATTGACAAGGTATTCTATACTTAACACAACTTACTTACATTTCCTGATTGGTGCATATTAACTCTAGTACACAGTACTGTATTCGAAGTTCATGAGTGTATGTTATTCCTTTACCCAACTAACAAAATCCAGTATTTAAAGGGGACTGAAACTACCAAAGACTTGAGACAGTGTGTCTCCCCTTTCATTTCCTGCATGTGATCTTGTTTTGAGTTTATTGTGTTTAACTTTAAATGTGACACTGAATTTTTCTCTTCTGTGATGGTGCTACACGGATTTCCTGTCCTAATTTGTGGAAAAGTTGCACGTTGTAAATAGTGTTTGACATTGGGAAACACAGTAAAATGTATGTAACAAAATTTATTGATTTATGATGTCTTAAATTAATAATATGTGCTGTGTGTTAGTGTGTTACATCGTTTTCCACAGAAATGAGGTCACAAAAAAAAAAAAGAAAAACTCGTACCTGTACAATCATTTCATCAGTATAAAGAATATAAAGAAACCTGATTGTTTATTGACTTCCAGCTTCCTTCAGTTGTTTTAGCTCAAACATGAATTCCCAATACCAACAAAGCAACTTGAAATTCTGAAAAAAATTATGCCAGAAACCGAATTTGACTAAACTTGTGGAATATGGCTTTATGCATCAACATGAATAGCAAGTCCTTTGGAACTTGTCCGACATCTAGCCTGCAAGTCAGTTCAGTGAATTCCACAATAGGGAGTTTTGAAATTAAGGAAGCGAGTCCATCTGTGAACCTGGCAAAATATATTTCCCATATATTATTATTATAAAGTCCCTACTCGTATCCTCCTATCAGGCAAATCAAAACAAAAATAGCTGACACAGTTGTTGGTATTTAAAGTGGGTGGTATGCTGTATCTCTAATTTTACTCATGTTTGCTTTGTTATGAAGTGTGCCTGAAATAGTGAAGTGTATGTTGAGAGCTGTCATCAGATTTGCATGAAATAAATTCTTAACCACAGCTACTGTTTGAAATGACAGGTGACAAGTGAAATCCACACTCATTTGATTGAATGTCAGCATCAACTCATTGTGTGCTCTTTTTTCTGTATTAAATATGAGACCTGACAGATATCACAGCAGTGTGTGAGATTCGTTATTCTAGATTGCAGTTGGAGAAATTTTTTTCAAATGTTGGCTTTATCATTTTGAATTAATAATTATGTCTTGGCTCCTCTGTTTGCCCCCTGTCCTTGTTTGAAGGTGTATCTGTATGTTTCTGCACATCAGTGCACAGATTGAAAGGGAAAGAGGGAGGGACTGAAAGATAAACAAACAAACAGGTAGAAAGAGAGAGATAGAGCTTTCATCAACATTTGTTGTGTTTTTTTCTCTGACTGGAGCTATTTGAAGATTACTTTAGTCTTTATCAGTATGTTTATAAAACTCATTTTCCTGTGCATACATTGATGGAATTCTCATCCAGAACATTTCTGATGAAAATAAAATGTGTATTTTAGCATCCTTTGCTCTTTCTCTTCTTCACATCTTCGTTTCTGTGGGTGTATGCTTGGAAGTGTGCATACATGTGTGCATGCATTGTGCATACGTGCGTGATGCATGTATCATGCCTGCATATGTATTTTCTTCATGTGGGTATTCACATGCAACAACTAACCAGGTTTGTATATGTCTGTCATCTACAGGAAGATATTAAATACACATTGCTAATAAACTGTCACTTGTGTGCTGTGTGAGCATTTTATCTTGCATCCCAGTCGGTGCCAAGAAAATTGGCTCGTGTCAATTCGGAAATTTTATTTCATGACAGAAGTATTGTTGCAAATCATTATCTATTTGAATATCATCATCTTCCTCACCATCATTCTTATCATGTAGCTGTCATTGATGGCATTGTAGTGTGCACGTTTGTCTACATGATGATTATAGCACTTCTCCTTGCTAAGATGTGAGATGGAAAATAACCTCTGTATGTCTTCACCATTTTATTGGTGGAGTTTTCTCCACCCATTATAATGGATGGCGTATTGTGTGAGAAATCAATAGCCCCGATGAGGAGTGATATGGCACTGTTGTCTTGAATGCTGACCAGATACAGTAGAGTAGTGCAGTCTTGAACGTCACAATTTGGAATTTTCCTTGATTTTGTTTCACTTTCATTTCACCTCCTGTAGGACCACCTCACAAAGCACCTCACAAACTTTCACGCTTTCAAGCTTGCCCTCTGGAATTTGAGATTGGGAGAATCTAATCACTTTCTTTCCTTCTTCCATTTTCTCTCTGCATTTGTCTTCTTGAGCACTTTCCCCTTTATCCTACCTTGTGTGAGCATCTGTTTTCGTCTGCTCACTCCTTACTTCTGTAAGGTGGTGATCGAATAATTCTGTAGCTCAGTGTCACCTGATCAACCGGCAGACAACCACGTGCAATGGTCATGCAGCCAGGTGAGAAGCTGGACCTGAGACGTCTGGAAATATGTCAGCGATTTAAGTTTTCCAAACCGGCGACCTCTGCGTCGGCACCCATCGCCTTGCCGTCAGTTTGGAATCAGGTAGACTCCCAGTGGCGGCGTGGTCGTGTATAGACGTCTACCTGATTCCAAACTGACGGCAAGGCGATGGGNTTTCAAGCTTTCAAGCTTGCCCTCTGCAATTTGAGATTGCGAGAATCTAATGCGTTTGTGGGAGAACATAAAGGCGGCCGATTTATGTCACCTAACCACTATGCGCCGTAAGCTATAAGAATCAATCTATACAATTTCTACAAGCGCATAGAGACACGGCTTACTCTCTGCGCCGATCTGCGGGATCGGTGGCAGCTTATTTTATAGGAATGAAATTTTGATTCTTACTCACCGACAGCCGCTGCTCGGAGTGCCCCGTCAGTGGGCCGTCACCGGATGTGTGGCGTCATAGGACTGGACTGAGGACTTTTTCAACTGAGAAGTGTGCCGAAAATATGTGTCCTTATGTTCCACCCTCGGAAAGATCGGCGCAGAATGAGTATGTCACCGATACGCCGAAACATATTCGGTGGCCTCTCTATGTGGGGCCTTTGGTGACAGTTTTGACTATTTGGATAAATTAAATCGCTGACTCATTTCCAGACGCCTTAGGTCCAGCTTCTCACTGGCTGCATGACCATTGCACGTGTTTGTCTGCTAGTTGATCAGCTGACACTGAGCTACAGAATTCGATCACCACCTCACAGTCGGTACTGGCATGCGAATTTATGCCACTGTCCCACTCCGCGTACTGGAGTAATACTGAGAACTGGTTCTACGATAACCTCACAGTGGTTAATTTAGGGTAAAGCAGACATTAGAACCAGCTAAGGTTGGTCCAAAGTAGTAAAATTGGAGAATACACTGTCAACATAATATAACAGACCTCTTAGGTTCTTAAGTGCAGAGAGAATATGCTGGGGGAAATAGTTTTTCTTAATGAAAGCCGTGTCAGGTATGGATAGTATTGAGAAGAGAGTCAATTATTGGCTGTGAATCTTGTAAGGGGACTTGATAGATCTTGCAGAAAGCAGCTGCCAAAAATCGGTTCTCTGTACTTTTCATGTGGGTTGCATTGTTGCAATCTATCCTGACGAAGAAGGGTCGCATGTACTTTCTAGCTCATTGAACATCAAAGTTGCTCTTCATAGTAAAGTATATCTTGTGAAAAGAGGTAATAGAAAAGGTGTCTCCATGTTGTCAATCGGTAGAAAGACATGTCACAGATCTTAAGGAATTATACTATGAACGTTCTTAGTTTTACTCATTCTCTTGTGAGTGGTGGTTGTCCCCAGTTATCTTTGTCATAACAAACATCTGTCTATTTTCCGTCATAGTGTGGTTGTACCACGGTCCTTGTTACTGTCACATACACCATCATCCAGCCAACGTGGTGTATGTGTGAAAATGATTTTCAAACCTTGGCCTCAAATTGCATATATGGTGCTGGCACCTGGCACCTGGCAACTGTTTAGATTTGTGTTTTCAGGCCTTGTGATGGTCACACTCAAGCTGTGCTGCAAAACTAATCATACTACTTGGATTACTGTTTTATCACATGAAAGAAACCTTTACACAGACATTACCTTGCAGATAGAAGGTTTTGGTTTCAGGGTTTTTTGCAGACCCTTAAAAATATTTAATCCCTTATTTAGGGCTTATTTTCTTCGAAAAAAGGATGTGAGTCATTAAAAATTCCTTAATGTTTCAAAGAAGGACCATGAATGAAGCCATTATGTTATCAGTGAAAAGGATGCAAGAGTCACTTTTTTAAACATTGAGACCACTACAAATAAAAGATTTAAAAATGCAAAGAGTTGAAAGTGGTGTCATTCCATCACTTTCTTTTTCTGGCAGTTGGCAGTTTTATCTCATTCTTTCAAACTATGTCCATGTGACAAGTAGATTTTTTTTTTAAAAGAGTCCTTAAAAAGTCCTGAATTTTTATCATGAAAAAGCAGTATGATTTCTGGCTTTACCAAGACTTCATGTTAACAGATACTAAATATGAGAAATTTGAAAGAGTGTCTTGTGCTAACATACAGTACTACTTTTGACTGTATTTGTATCACTTGCTCGACTTGATTGTGATAGAGGCTTCTCATTTATCCTTTGTCACCACAAGAGTTTTATTAAGCATCTTTTAGACCTGTGGTTGGTCTTATAGTTGGGAACAGAACATGATTTTGCCATGACTGAAAGTGACACAGGAGTGTGTCTCACGTGTTGGATTAAATTTTGGCTGAAATGTTTCTGTGTGTCTCTGTATGGTATAACTGAGTTTAATCTTGACTAAAGTGGAGGCATAGTCTTTCCCCTGTAGATTATAGAGCATTACCATTATGCATCTTATCCGTTTCTAAGTCAGTACAAAGTGCATGCAAATTTGAGCATTAAAGTGCTAAAAAATGCATTTTTTTCTGTTGTGGGTGAGTTCTGTTGTGAAAGTGTTGCTCTTTTCGAAGTCAGTACTTGGTATATGCTAAATTGAGCACCAAAGTGTTTTTGCTGTTGTGAGTAGCGATCTTAGCTAAACATTTCACACCTGTTTTTACGACACATTACTGCATATCATTACAGAGCAGTATTCAATAATTATATATCTCAAGAATAAATTCTTCAAAAAAAGGGAAGGGGCTGTCTCTTAAAACTAAGGGATATGATGAGAATGAAACTTAGAAATAAAAAAAGTCTCTGTAATGATGTGCATTTATGTATGATATGTGCAAGTATGAACGCTGAGAGTCAAGTGACAACTATATATTGGATAACCATTTTCTAAGATCACCACTCACAACAGACCAAAATTAAAAACAACTGCACCATTACAGTAATGCTCTACAATCTACAAGCGAAGGGCTGGGCCACCTCTGAAGGCTATTATAATGTGACTGACTTTCAATATCCTGGTATCACAATTTTTGACCTGGCCATGACCCATGATCTTTATTTATCTCGCTGTCCACTCCTATGTGTTAACCTGAACACTCCAAAGAATGTCCCCTGTTGTTTTAATGACTATGTTTGTATGTTCATTTATATCTATCTTCTGTATGTGATTTTCTATGTTTGTGAGTCGAGAATAGACTAATAAAAAAAGTATGACTTTTGTGAAGAGTAATGATTGGAGGTTTGGTCGTATCTTTGTGGTTATCTGGTCGTGTTTGGGAGAGAAGTGGACAGGAGAGAGGGCAATTGCTGTTGATAGAAGGTGGTGGTGTGGGGTGGTGGTGGTGTGTATGTGTGTGTGTGTGTGTAGGGGGGGGGGCGTGCAGTGACTATACTTGAAAAAGACATCAGGTAAGGACAACAGGGAAGGCAGGAAAAGGCCAAAGACACCAGGACTTCTATTGTTCCTGAAGATAATTGTACAAATTTACCCTGAAACGAAGGAAATAAAACTGATAAAGGGTGGGGAAGAGGGTTGGGAGAGAGGGGATCAGCCGATTGAGCTTAACAAAAACGTGAAGTGTGAAGAACTGGGATGACAGGGGAGGGGGGGTATGGGGAGAAGGAGGGGGTGAATGGATATTGCCGTCGCTGACGTCAACGGTGATGTCATGGGGAGATACTAGTGGTGGTGATCGTGGTTGCAGTGTGCGTATGGTGGTAATTGGTGATGGGAAAGTGATAATATCACTGGTATGTGAAGTGGCTGTGGTGGTTTCTGTTTCTTGGGTAAGCAATGATGGTAATAAAGATTTTCCCAATGATCTGATAATATTGGTGCCATCCAACCCCAGTAGCCTACCTGCCAGCTAATCATCCAAGTCAACCCAACCCAACCACCCAGCCAGCCAGCCAACTAAGCCAACCCAACCAACTCAGACACCAGCCAGCCAACCATCCAACCCAACCAATCAGCCAACCATCAAATCCAACCAACCAACCTGTCAGCAACACACCCAAACCAGCGTAAACCAACCTGCCTGCCTGCCAGCCAACCACCCAACTCAACCCAGCACTCCATGAATGAAGCCATTATGTTATCAGTAAAGAGGATGCAAGTGTCACTTTTTTAAACATTGAGACCACTACAGTTGGCAGTTTTTTCTCATTCTTCAAACTATGTCCATGTGACAAGTAGATTTTTTTTAAAAAGAGGCCTTAAAAAGTCCTGAATTTTTATCATGAAAAAGCAGCACGATTTCTGGCTTTACCAAGACTTCATGTTAACAGATATTAAATATGAGAAATTTGAAAGAGTGTCTTGTGCTAACATACAGTACTACTTTTGACTGTATTTGTATCACTTGCTCGACTTGATTGTGATAGAGGCTTCTCATTTATCCTTTGTCACCACAAGAGTTTTATTAAGCATCTTTTAGACCTGTGGTTGGTCTTATAGTTGGGAACAGAACATGATTTTGCCATGACTGAAAGTGACACAGGAGTGTGTCTCACGTGTTGGATTAAATTTTGGCTGAAATGTTTCTGTGTGTCTCTGTATGGTATAACTGAGTTTAATCTTGACTGAAGTGGAGGCATAGTCTTTCCTTTATAGATTATAGAGCATTACCACCATGCACCTTGTCCATTTCTAAGTCAGTACAAAGTGCATGCAAATTTGAGCATTAAAGTGCTAAACAATGCATTTTTTTCTGTTGTGGGTGAGTTCTGTTGTGAAAATGTTGCTCTTTTCTAAGTCAGTACATGGTATATGCAAAATTGAGCACCAAAGTGTTTTTGCTGTTGTGAGTAGCATCTTAGCTAAACAGTATCTTAAATTACCAGTCACTACTTCACTAGATTTCACACCTGTTTTTACACATTACTGTATATCATTACAGAGCAGTATTCAATAATTATATATCTCAAGAATAAAGTCCTCAGATTAAGGGAAGGGGCTGTCTCTTAAAAGGGATATGATAAGAATTAAACTTAGAAATATAAAAAGTCTCTGTAATGATGTGCATTTATGTATCATATGTGCAAGTATGAACGCTGAGAGTCAAGTGACAACTATATATTGGATAACCATTTTCTAAGATCACCACTCACAACAGACCAAAATAAAAAAAACAACTGCACCATTACAGT
>JAWQUT010000492.1:524365-539577 GCA_033807755.1 Ellobium chinense
GGGGGGGTATGGGGAGAAGGAGGGGGTGAATGGATATTGCCGTTGCTGACGTCAACGATGATGGCATGAGGAGATACTAGTAGTGGTGATCGTGGTTGCAGTGTGCGTATGGTGGTAATTGGTGGTGGGAAAGTGATAATATCGCTGGTATGTGGTGGCTATGATGGTTCCTGTTTCATGGGTAAGCAATGATGGTAATAAAGATTTTCCCAATGATCTGATAATATTGGTGCCATCCAACCCCAATAGCCTACCTGCCAGCTAATCATCCAAGTCAACCCAACCTAACCACCCAGCCAGCCAGCCAACTAAGCCAACCCAACCAACTCAGACACCAGCCAGCCAACCACCCAACCCAACCAATCAGCCAACCATCAAATCCAACCAACCAACCTGTCAGCCACACACCCAAACCAGCGTAACCAACCTGCCTGCCTGCCTGCCTGCCAGCCAACCACCCAACTCAACCCAACCCAGTCAGCCAGTCACCCACTCCAGTAACAACACAAAGCCTTTGTCAAGGGCAACCAGCAAAACTCCTGTTATTGCTGCCACACTCAGTGCGGCCACTGGAACTATTCACTGTATTGAGAGACACACCTCCGTCAGTGGTCAGCAAGTTCTAGGAAGTGTCCGACTGCCCACCCATGACGTCACGGTCCACTGGGTTACACTCCTGAACTCCTGGGACAGCAGTGCGGGCTGACCAGTTTAAATTCCTGTTGGACAGGGGAGGAGGAAGAGGGGGAAATCAAAACATGAGTTACAGAAGAGACACTCCGAGTGAGGTGTGATAGTGAGGTTTGGGGCAGGGGTGGGGAAGGGAAGGAACACGAATCATAGTTATTTGGAAAGGGGGTAGAGGGGGTAGGTGTTGAGAGTTGAAATAGTAAACATATGAGAGAACCTGTCTGTCTGTCTGTCTGTCTGTCTGTCTGTCTGTCTGTCTGTCTGTCTGTCTGTCGTCTGTCTGTCTGTCTGTCTGTCTGTCTGTCTGTCTGTCTGTCTACAAGGAATATTTATTTCTCAACCTACAGTTTTCTGTTTCATCAGCAGACAGACAGACAGACAGACAGACAGACAGACAGACTACTAGCAGGCATGCAGACAGAGAAATTTTACAACTGTCTCATCTGGGCAAGTGCGGCACCCTGTAGGGGTAAAATTGGGTAAAATTGTGTAAAATGAGTTTAAGGCAGTTTATTAAACAGCAACATGTCTTTTATCGAATCCTGAAGTTATTTTCATGATACCTGTCTCAAAAAGTGTATTTTGATGCAAATGGAAATGATTACCCTTTATCAAATGCATCTATCGGGTAATCTTTATCGTCAATTATCTCAAAATCACAGTTTCCGTCACTCTATCCCTTCGATGTGACTTTTTTCTGGTCCAATTTACATAAAATTTTGCATAACAACTCTCCAAGCCCCTGTTTTGAGAATGTCGTGGGCTTTTTTCGATATCTTGTATTTTTGGGTTTTTTTTAATTTTTAAAGTTGAAAATTTTCAAAATTTTCAATGTTTTTTATGATATTTTAAAAAAAGTTTTAACAAAAAACCATCCAAGAAATAAAAAAAAGCCCGTGACATTCTATTTTAAATAAACTGATCTTTCAAATGGAAAAAAAAAAACCAGCATCCTACCATGTATTGTTCTCCAGATCGAAGGGTTCAAAGTTATGCAAAAGTCATCCATACTTTCCAATATGGCGGCCAAACAATTGGCGTTTCCATAGCAACGGAGGGAGGAAATTGCGAAAAAACCCAGTTTATCTTCCTTCCTGGCCCTACGTGACCCATTTTTCACCCCAAAATGACAAAGTTCCCTTTATTTGAAAATCACCTAGTTCTGCCGCACGTGCCCTTTAAGACTGAGGATCTCAGAGGCTGATTAACAGATGATGGTGTCGTAGAATGATCAAAATGTTTCAGAGTGCCAGAGTATGGTAGACAGAGAGAGAGAGAGAGAGAGAGAGAGAGAGAGAAAGAGAGAGAGAGAGAGAAAGAAAGACAGGGAGAATGTGAGAGAGAAAGAGAGAGAGAGAAAGAAAGACAGGGAGAATGTGAAAGAGAAAGAGAGAGAGGGAGACAGAGGATCGACCACTTCCATTTCCGTACATAATGTAAGACTTCTGGTTCCCCTATGACTTGTAAGACACTGTCATCTCGGTCCGCACACTCCAGCCTCACCTGGGTCAGCCTGGATTACGAAAACAGAAAACAGGCAAATCCTTCAAGTCTCAAGTCTCATAATTTGGTTACAGATAACAAACACATTCTGCAAATCTCAAGGTCAGTAACTTGGTAACAGAGAACTAATTTTACGGATTTCAAAGCCCGTAATTTGCCAACGGCGCAAATAAATCCTGCAACTCTCGAGGCTCGTAGCTTGAAAGAGAAAACAAGCAAAATCCTGACCCGTAACTCGGAAACAGCGCAAAACAAAATCTGCCACTTTCAAGGCCCATAACTTAGAAACAGAGAATGTTAAGGCCCTTAGCTCGGAAACACAAAATAAATCTACATGTCTCAAGTCTCGCAATCTAAGACCAACTTTCCTTACCACTGTCCCTAGGTTACAGAAGGCTTTTAAAGCAGTATGTACAGGCCATGGCGTTTATGTACGGTCAAAGTAATCGAAATCAACCCTGATATTCTTAATCTAGGAAAAGTACTTTTGAGTTGTTCAGAACTTTCCAAACAGAACAACTTTTACTGTTCTAGTGAAACATAAATACCGCCAATCAATCAATCAATCAATCAATCAATCAATCAATCAATCAATCAATCAATCAATCGATTGATCGATCGATCAATCAATCCCGTGTACCGCAAACCACTTGGTACTTTATGGCTCAGGCACCCAGCAAACACCACTTTATCTGTTCATTCCTCAGCCCATGGCCTATTTCCTCGCCGTTGTCATACTGTGAGCTGTCGGGAAGTGTGTTAGGGTCACGGGTGAGCACTAGACTCGCACGTTGGAAGTTAGGAAACAATATTCAGGCAGAAGGTATTTAAAAATTAAAATGCTGTGAAGTTAGCGTCCATGTAGTGTAGTGGAAACCCGTTCAGACTTGCAAGCTTAGAGACCCTGGTTCGATTCCCGGCAGAGACAGGAAATTTCTTGTGTAGGTGTTTTTCGGCCCATCTTTTCAAAATTGATTACTCACAGTAATTTGGTAAAATCCCTGGTGACACACTTCCCTAAAATAATACGTAACATCTGAAAAAATATCAGACTGAGTTCACTCCCTTAATGATAAAGAAGGAATACTCTATCATTGTCTTGCCATCCGGTTACAATACCCTTAAACTACACCATCCGAATTTATTTTACCAACGGAAGACAACCTCCTCTCTCTACAAAAATTCATGAACATTGCCTCAAAAACAACCTCCTTTCTCTACAATAGACATTAACACTGCCTCAAAAACAACCTCCTCTCTCTACAAAAGCCCATGAACACTGCCTCAAAAACAACCTCCTCTCTCTACAAAAGCCCATGAACACTGCTTCAAAAACAACCTCCTCTCTCCACAAAAGACCATGGACACTGCACCAAAAACAACCTCCTCTCTCTACAAAAGACCATGGACACTGCACCAAAAACAACCTCCTCTCTCTACAAAAGACCGTGGACACTGCACCAAAAACAACCTCCTCTCTCTACAAAAGACCATGAACACTGCCTCAAAAACAACCTCCTCTCTCTACAAAAGCCCGTTACACTGCCTCAGCTCAGATGGATTAGCATTCGTATTTCGGTTAGTAGATCTAGATATTTCTATACCATTTTTTTTTTCAAGCGTAACATTCGAAAGGACAGTAAATTAGCGATCTGCAAAGTGTTTGTGCAGTACGAAATGCTTTACACGTGAAATTTGGATGAAAATAGTTCCGATGTAAATGAAAAGTCCCATCATGCATCTCTTTTCATTTTATACCCTTAGGCGGGTCTTTAAGTTGTCCAATCTCCAACCCACCTCTTCTGCCCGTTGGCACCCTCTGCACCATTGTATTGTAGAATCAATTGACCGTTAGAGTCTTCCACGAACTCTGCAGAACCTTGTGTACCAAGAACGTAATATGTTTCCTGAGGTGAATGCTGACACACCTAGAGGGGGAAGAGGGAAGAGAGGAAGGGAGGAAGGCATAAATATAAGCTTTCTTTCAGCATATTATACAAAATTTAACATATTTACCATTTTTTTTTTTTATTAGAACGCAGACAAGATGTCTTCTAGGGAATTTCATAATAGTTTCGAAAACAAATAGATTAGTGCAGTGAGTGATTTTATATTGTCTGTAGCATTAGGAGATAAGTAATTCGGATAGCGTATTTATTAACAAAAGGACTGGCTATATTTACATGAGTAACTTTGTGAGAAAATAGGATTTCGGTTTAATGAAAGAATGAGTGAGTGAATGAGAAATGCGACTGACTGACTGAGTGATTGATTGTATGAATGAAAGGGTGGGCGGTCGGTGGGCATAAGTGAGTTAGAAAACAGTATGTGAATGAACGGGACATATCGTGAAGGAATGTGAGTGAGTGAGTGAGTGAGTGAGTGAGTGAGTGAGTGAGTGAGTGAGTGAGTGGGTCAGCCAGCCAGCAAGTCAGCTAGCCATTGGGTAAGTAAATTGGTGAGTCAGTCAGTAAGTCATTTAGTCAGCCAGTAAGTCATTTAGTCATTCAGTAAGTCATTTAGTCAATCAGTAAGTCATTTAGTCAGTAAGCAGTAAATTAGTCAGTGAGTCCAAACGGAGAGTCGTATGAGCGTGGGTAAGCGTTCATGCCTCCATGTATATTTGAGTGTGTATAAACAGGGATTGTGTGTTTGTTTGTGTGTGTGTGTGTGTGTGTGTGTGTGTGTGTGTGTGTGTGTGTGTGTGTGTGTAGTGTGTCGAGTATTGTGCGTTGTGTGTGTGTCGTTTATGTATGGTATATGTGCGTGGTACTGCATGTTTTGGGTACCCTTATGCGCCTGGGAGAGTTTTTACCGAGACATTGGTACAAGTGCCCTCCGTGAAGTTGAAACAAGGGTTGTAGGAATACATCATTCCTGACCTTGAGTCAGCTTGGTCCGTCCAGCTGAGTGGCGGAGAGAGAGAAAGTAGATTTTAGACGACTGGCACTTTCAATTCTATCTCAGTCTCTGTCTGGCTCCTTCCTATCTATCTATCTATCTATCTATCTATCTATCTATCTATCTATCTATCTATCTATCTATCTATCTATCTATCTATCTGCCTGCCTGTCTGCCTGCCTGCCCGCCTGCCTGCCTGCCTGCCTGCCTGTCTGTCTGTCTGTCTGTGTGTCTGTCTGTCTTATTTTCTTTTTATTCTAATCTGAATGAGAGGATGCCTACCGTTTTCAGATTTCTTTTTTATCATTGAGAAGTTCAGTAGGTCATGTCCAAAAGACAAAAAGACGTGACTCTGGCACAAGGTAAATACGCAATTTACGAGAACAGAACAAAAAAAAAATATCCAGAAAGTAGGCCAGTTTTGAAATTTACGCATCTTATAATATGGGCCATGTCTGAAATGTGGGTGCATACTGTTCCTTCATACTAGGTCGCACTAAATATATATGTACTGTACAATAGTAGAGACATGTTCATTGTTGAGGGTGCTCTCTCTCTGTAATATGAAAAAAACGTCACTGGTGACATTTTGTCCCGCATACCAGTGGTTAAGCACCAGTGGTGGGCCCATATCTGCACTTCTGAATATCGCTAAATTCAGCCTTTAAGATCTATGATTCGGAAAGGTGAGTTCAGAATACTTGGCCATCGAGATTTAAGTCTAACCAACGGTGACTATATTTCATAATAATAGATAATAATAGATCTATATTTGTTCCCCATTTTTTAAAGTCGAAATGGGTTGAAATCTAAACAAGTCTCATTTGAATTGTTGTCGGTAGCTCAAAAATAATAATATACTCTGACGAAGTTTGTGGATGGCTATTTGTACATTCCTTAATCTCGATAATTTTCTGACCTCACACCACCTTCACTGTGAACCTGAAACGCTCTTGACAGAGTCTACTTCACAACTATGCCAAAAAGCACTCGCCAACCGACTTAGATCCTTCTCAAAACTCAGTAATGCTCTTTCTGCTAAAAATCCACTAGCCACTACTAGACAGTGCTAAAACTCACTAGCCACTACTAGCCAATGCTAAAACTCACTAGCCACTACTAGCCAGTGCTAAAACTCACTAGCCACTACTAGCCAGTGCTAAAACTCACTAGCCACTATTAGCCAGTGCTAAAACTCACCAGCCACTACTAGCCAGTGCTAAAACTCACTAGCCACTACTAGCCAGTGCTAAAACTCACCGCGCGTTTCCATTCTTCAACCCCAAGGGTGATAAATCCACTATTCTGTTGTCTGGGAAGGCACAGGAACAGGAACTGAGTTTCTTGCACTGTGATCCTTGAGCCGAGACGGTCGTGAGTAGGTAAAAAGACACCACAGCAGCGAGAGTGAGAGAAAGACGTAACATCTTGTGGAGATCGCTGTGGTACTTTTAAGTATTCGGAGCTGGTGGAGAAAAAGGTGTTATTTGATATTCCGTTGGTTTTTTTTTTCCGTCCATCCACCCGCCTTCTTGCCTGCATGGCTGCCAGTTTGCCTATGTGTCTGTCTGTCGTCTGTTTGCCTATCTTTTTGCAGTTTGTCTGTCTGCCTGACTGACTAGCTGCTTGTCTGTCTGTCTGTCTGTCTGTCTGTCTGTCTGTCTGTCTGTCTGTCTGTTACCTGCCTGTCTGTCAACAGCAGGTAGTAACACTTACCGAGGTGGAACAGCAGTCTGTCTCTCAGCTGACGCAGTGTGGAGTTCAGCACCAGATGATAGGATTGAAATGTTGTTTCAGCACAAAGTCTTATCTTATTTACAGTACATAATGTGTAACCTTAGTACTGATACACACACACACACACAAACACACACACACACACACACACACACACACACACACACACACACACACACACACACACACACACACACACACACACACACACAAAATCCCAGATGACCTAAATCAATTCCTTTCGAAGATAATCAGCTGGAATGTTTTTAATACGATGAGAGATCTAACATAAGAAATACAATGAAGGCAACTGATACTAGGCTCATAATAAGATTCTCTCTCTTCTCTCCCCTTACTGCCCCCTCAACCCACACTCAATCTCCTTTAATTTTCTCTTTCTCTTGATATTTGATATCATCCCTGCCTTCCTCCCACCTATTGTTTTGTTATTTTGTTTTTGACCTTTTATGGTAGTCAAACCCGTAGGTACAAATGGTACGTGTGAAAGCGAATGATTTAGTGATTGTTTTTTTTTTTTGAACGCCAACGGACATTCTGATAGCTCAAATATTAAGACATGTGTTCAGGTTACAGATCCGTTTTCTTCTAGATAGGAAACTCCTACGATAGAGAGCGAAACAACAGAACATCAGAGAGAAAATGTCCTCTTCGCACCAAAGTCAGTGTTTCGATTCGTTAGATTTCCTGACACTCGAAGGAGATCGGGTCACACCTAGACCAAGATCCCAAGTGCCCTCTCTGTTGTTACTGATCGTTGGAGGGTATTAAAGAATTCGAACCAGCTGTCTTTGCTATCTCTGTTAGCACAAACACGCGCTTAGCTTCACATGCTTGTTCACACCCTGCTTGCTGTGTAGAGGGAAAGTGTTTACCGTATTCATTAGTTATGGGAAACTCTCGCATTGACGATGAAATCTCTTACCATAGTAAGAATTACTTTAACTCTGCATGTTAAACGCTACTAAGGGTGCATTCAACACCGTTGCACCAATGTAATTCTTACGATGGCTAAAAATCGCATCGTTAATGCTCAAGCTCTCAGTTATTCAAAATTTCCCCAAAAGTTGCCGTTTTCATTGTATTTAAAACTTTTCGAGGAATGAAATAACCAGATAGTCTAGGCACTCATGGCCTAAAAGTGAAAGAACAGCAAGGCAAGCTCATCACATTAACTGTGAGCCCCAACTGTCTCCTCGATGAATTGGTCAACACAGTTTGAATTACACCACAAAGTTTTTTTTTGAATTCACCTTTTCGGAATCAGCCAATCAGGACAAACAATTCCGTATTTGCAATGGTCTGATAGTGAGGCTCGGAGGCTTGAACTGCTGAATAATGCTTATATATAACCTAATTATGGTAACTAAAAATGAAAATTAATATTATGAAAATTGGAATACAAGAGCTGCGAGATAAATAAAAAGCAGGCCTCGTCTTTCCTAGTTTAGTCAGGTGAACAGTTTCTTTTAAGCCTTTTGGAAATATCACTTAGTGAACTAACTGGAGAATGAGTCAGAGACTCCTCAGACAAAACGGCAAACTCCTTTTGCAGACAACAAACTTTTACCATCACACCAACCATCTTCAGTACTTGTTTAACATCCCTGACCAATGACATTTTTACAGTATTCTACTCGCGATTATCGACAGAAATACTCTGCCATCATCATCATCATCATCATCATCATCATCATCATCATCATCATCATCATCATCATTTAAGAATTTTTAAAAAATTGAACTTTAAAACAGACATTAAAAGATAGGTATTCACAGATAAATAAAGTTGATTTATCATCATCTTCATCATCATCATCATCATCATCATCGTCATATTCAACATTATCACGTTCTTCACAATCATTTTCAAAAATAGAGAAACTCTCACATCTAGACTGTGGCATGAAAAATTTAATAAAAGTCCAAAATTTTCGGGCGTGTGTCCTTCGTCAAGGACATAAAAAAATAATGAGTATAGAATGATCACACGAACAGACATCACGGCATAACATACTCGTATAGGCAGATGAGATCAAATCTAAACAAACTACAAATAAAGGGGTAGAAACTAAAAATGAACTCACAACAATCGGGACGGCAGGTAAAGACAATGCATCTATCATTATCATTATATCGGGTGTGCCCTCCCACCCCTCCCCCCAAAAAAGCACAACTTTATTTAATTTCAGAGTTTAATGACTCAGAAATTGAAATCTTACGCCGCTGAAATGTTACTTATATTAGCACGATATTGTCTGCTCCAAGTTCAGTTATCTAAGTGCTATGGTAATGTTACAAAAGAAAAAATGAACAATTCAAAACTTAGACTATGTCTGAAACTTGCATGCCTGGTGTGAAACAGCATGTCACTTTTTGACAAGGAATTTTAATTTTTTTGTTGTTTTTTGTATCAAAAGTATAGCAGCTAGATTAATGAAAGTTGCAGCAATTATACATTAAATTTGTCTGTTAATGTAATTAAATATTTATAGCAGTTATTCTTANTCTTATCTTATGGAGCAAGAGATTGTCGCATTCCCTGCTAAACATTCTCAAGCGGTGACAAATTGTCAAATTCAGTAAGACATCTTTAAAGTCAAAATTACATGTTTGCTTCATCTGCTCTTACAGACAATTATTATGTTGAAGTGAAGGAGTGCAAGATTTTATTCCCAAGACTTTCTTGTTAAGCCCTTATTAAAGACACCCTTTGTGATGAAATCTCTTTTAGGCCGGCGTGACATGCCAATAATAATATTTCCCAGCCAGGACGTGCCCGAGGTATAAAAGAACTTAGGCCAATTTAACACTTAGAATAACATTCTTTACTCTCCTTCGGGATAGTCGTGCTAGGGGAAATTAATTACACCCATTCAAGCCAGATTTCACCCTCGAAAGTTATAGCTGTTTAAAAACTCTTTAAATATTTGCACCGAATAGTACATATATTCAGGCTGCAATCACGCGTCTGGTTTTCCCTTAAATAGGAACTCAGACTGTGGCGAATGAAACAGAAGAAGGACATTAGCAAAAAATCCCCCTTCGCACTAATCAATGTGTTTTGCCTTTTAAACTTCCTGACATTCGAAGGAGGCTGGCCCACAAATTATTTAGGTCATGATCTCCGGTGCTCATTAATTTGTTTTTAATGTTTGAAAGGAACCAGACGTTTCAAACCCGCGGTCTTCGCTGTTCTGCTTTGTAACCTCGCAAAGTGCTATGGTATCACCATTTACCACAGTAATTCTACTGGGCGTCACTCTACCTTTCATTTTGCTTGCCGGTCAGCCAACTCTAGATTTTCTCGGCAGCTCCTGCCAGATCATTCAAGATTTGTGAGCGTTTCTGCCAAACTTTCCTCTACAATTTCGTCACTGTGACCTCTTATTCTTCTACTGGTTTGGGTGTAGAAACAGTCTTTCAATATCGCGTTTCCTCCTACTGCAGAAGCACACCAATTTGCATATTACACAAATCTCTCATATTATGGTTAATGCCCTTCTCCCCCGTTCGCACTTATATGATATTGCACGTACGGTCACTGTGCTTTCAAAATGATAAGGTCAGATTTCGACCATAATTGTCCAATTTATTAATGAGATCAAAGTCAATACTGAAAAATAAAAAATAAAAAAGGCGCAAATATTTTCCTGTCAAACTTGCACAAATACACGCCGACTCTCTTTCATTTGTCATTAATAACAAATAGTTTTGTCTGCGTTGTCTTGAAAGTTTAAAGTTTGAGTTAGATCATTTTCAAAGCACACATTGGCGATTGTTAAATAAAAATATATTTCTAAATTCTCTGAAATAGAAATAAAAACATGCACTTTTCCACCAACCCCTTCCCATTATCCTCATCATGCCCCCTCCAAACACACACATAAATACTCATTTGAAATAAATAAAGGAAAACGGCAAGGATAAAAAATGAAAGAGTCATATCTTTCCTTTAATTTGTTATCCTTGAAGAAAATGCCAATGTGCACAAAATGTTAATACTGATATAGAGGCTGATGACAGAGATGCTGATCATGTTATGGAGATCTACAACTAGTAATGATGATAATGGAAATGACGATAATACGACGATAATGATAATGATACTTGTGAGAATGTAGCCCAGCCCTTTGTTGCGAGAGGTTGTTTATTTGTGTCCACAAGGAGATATATAAATACAGACGATACTAATACTCCCACCACCCGCGATAACCACACTCATTTTCTCCTTCCAGCTTACTTCTACTGTGTATAGACTGACGTCCTGACCACCAGTCTTCGTCCCACCTCCCCAGAGTAAAGACTGGAGCACCACTTGACCCAGGACAGGTCTGAGTAGTGTAACTCCACTTCCCACGCCAGTCTCGCTCTTCGCCCTTCACCATCCCCACAGTCACATGTTTACTGGCACCGTGAGGGTGACTCACACACAGAACTGGAACTTCTGACATTGCCACGCTTTCAGGCTTCAAGGATTTGGAGCTTAATTTATCGCACAGCACACGATACCGCCTGAGCATCTCTGCCAACTTGTTGTACACATCTTCGTCATGGGTTACATAATATATCTCACAGATATCATTCTCGAGTTTACTGCTCACGACCTGAACACCCTCCATCTTGGGACATGTGGATCTGTCTTCCTTACTTTCATACCACACGTCACATTTGGTTCCTTTACATTCCTCACTGTTGTATACAACGTGAGAGGCAGTTCTGACCTCAAAGCCGCCCCACTTTGTCCTGGCGTTCTTAGGAAACTGTTGACAGCCTGTACATGGACAGGTTTGACCGTCCTCCTCTGTGAACTTCCTGTACACTCTGAACACCCTTCCTGTTGCAACGCGTGGCCAGTGTACCCCTCTCATGTCCGTATCGCCATCAAAAGCGATGCTATCAGGTCTTTCTTTACTGAGATAGAATACTCTGAGTCGTACGGTCAAGGATATGACAGTTTGTATGTAATCCCATACAAGTTTGCCGCGATGACCCTCAGGAAGATATTGAAGTGTAAATTTCGAAACTGGAATGAAGTCTCCGTGTTGTGGATTTTTCCGGCAGTCATTCCATCTATCATGTAAGTCACTTTCGAGCTGGTAATATTCCACCTCATGACGGCCTGGGGAAATAGATGTTTTGTCATCACCATCATCATCACCATTTGGACAAAAAAAAAGAATTTAAAAAATCAAAAGGTTCTGTCCAAACCTGTTTAAGAAATTGCGCTTTAATAATGGAAATACTCACCATTATCATAATCATTATTAACATCATTTCCAAAACAAAAACAAAACTCAAAACTGTACGATGAAAAATTTAATAGAAGTTCCAAATTTTCGGACGTGTGCCCTTCATCAGGGAACAGAAAAATAATAATTTTTATCATCATCATCATCATCATTTGTGAAAAGGATTTAAAAATTCGAAAAGTTTTGTCCAAACCAGTTTAAGAAATTGCACTTTAATAATTCAGATACATCATAAAAAGTTCCGTCCAAACCAGTTTAGAAATTGCATTCTGATTATTAAAATACTCATCATCATCATCCATCATTATCATCATCATCATCTTTTGAAACAGTGAGAAAAATACCAGAAGCTCTTGTCACATCTGCGCTTATAAAGAGTTTTAAAATGTCACTTTAATGTAACATCACAAATATAAGTACAATGAAAGTAATACTATGTGTTATTATCTCATCATCATAATCCTTACTTTTACGACGCTCATTATCGCTTTCACTACCTTTCCTACTATCACTGCTACCAAATCTATTGTCGCTTATCACCATCATTATCATTATCAAATTAATCATTGGCATCATCTCTGATATTGATATCATCAACAGTAGAAGAAAACAGGAGCAAAACAGAATTAACAAGCCAGACTCAAAACTATCGTATCTAACTCTGACACTACAGTTGAAAAGGTCGTATTGAAGTCTCATTTCATCACCAATGTTAACCACCACCACCACCACCACCACTACCACAACCGCCATCATTACCATCAAACAAAAACAACCCAAACAAAATCACTACCTGGTGTCCACTGCCCCGGATCCGCAGCTTGTTTTAGCCTGTCTTCGTCTTCTCGCCTCCCTGATGGCTCTGGTGAGGCAGCTGAAGGGGGAAGAAAGAGAGAAAAATATTAGAGTGAAATAGCTTAGATCTTTGTAAATCTTGATAGGTATAGCATATATATCATCATCTTTATCATCAGTATTTTCGTTGTCGTCGTCGTCGTCATCATCATCGTCATCACCATCATCATCATCAACACCAACAACAACAGCCGCAGCAGCAGTATTTTGTACCAAAAGTATCGCATCCGTTGGACGAAATTGAAAGACTTGACCAACATCATTCAATGACAACATAATTCCTGACTAGCTTAGACAAGATTACACCTATACAAATGCTGTTTCTTTCAGCAAATTAGACTATATATCTAGACTAGAGTTTCATCAACCGTTGGTTCTCTAGTTTAGACTGAAAAAAAAAAGACCTGTATGAGAGTAGACCTGTTGAAGTAGATTATATAGATTCACATCATCCGAAATCGATAGACGGCATCTAAACATGATCTAGAGACTACAGATCAAATAATATAGATGATTATAGACTCTGGATTTAGAGACATTGCCACATCTATTAGATTCAAATTTAGTCTTGAAGAAAACTACAACAGGCGATCAAAAATTTTTAATCAAATTTGTAAATAAATCTAAATCTATGTAATATCTTCTTTCTCTTCTCCTGCAGGAATCGTGACGACTGGCGTCGTTAGTCTGTATGTCACTGTTTTCAGTTGCCCACCTCATATCAGTAGTTCCCTAGTGGATGCCACCATCCTCGTTGTTAGTTTATCAATAATTTCATCATTTCATAAATCAGAAGATAGCACATATCCCTGTCTCACACCAAGTTGTTTCCTGTAGAAATGACTGACTTAATGATCTGTTTGGGATGCTGCTATTTGTTCATATTTTATTCTTTTCAGTTCTTTATAAGGTCAATGTTAAACACACCAAGAATTTCAGCAATTTTCTTGTATCTCAGGTTGTCAAAATAAACCAATAAACATTGCTATTTATTTCAAATATACGTTCACTAGTATACAGAAATCACCGTTCTCCTGCTGTTCCTAAATTTCCTTTGCGTCTCATTATTTCCAAATCTAGAATATTCTAGAACTAAATTAGATTGTCGTAGACTCATATCCTGCTCTCTCTCTCTCTCTCTCTCTCTCTCTCTCTCTCTCTCTCTCTCTCTCTTTCTCCCGTCCCCCTGTCTCTCTTTCTCTCTTCTGTTCCTTACCCATGTTTTTTTCTGGAAGTTTGTCCGATTTATCCAGAATCTAGTAGACCAGGAGATATCTTGCCATCAACTGCGAAATAAACCAAGGCAGGTAGGTTGTAAATTAATAAGTTTAGCTTCAGTAGATAAAGTTTAATCTGTGTGGCCCAGATCTAGACCTGTTATTACTGTGTAGAACTTCTTTGCCTTTACACCACAAACTCATTCCTATACTGTCGACGCACGAACCACTGATCTTGTAGTATGTCGCTTTGGTTTTTTTTTTTTGGGNGGGGGGGGGGGTATTGGGGAGGGGGAGCGGGCAATGATAAAGCTGGGCACCATAGGAACAACACGAAATTAATATTAAATTAATGATGTATATTAGCGTGGCAGCGGGGCCGTGCGGTCTGAGAGTCGTACTCAGAAAATGAAGACTGTCAAGTCTAAGGTTTGTGTATTTGACTCGCAGACTGGGCGGTTCACGCTGTAGTGTCCTTGGGAAAGACACTTTACTTCCATTTCCCCACTCGACTCAGGTGTAAATGAGTTCTTGGCTTTAGAGCTGGGGGAACCAGGGTGCTGCACTGTTGGCAACCAGCATTGACTTTATTATGTATTTCATTTGTAATTTTATGTATTTCATTTGTAATTTTATGTATTTACATGTATGATGTCTATTGTTATATGTGCCTATATTATGAATGAGATGTATAACATTGTAAATAAATTTCTCTACGGGGTAAATAAAAGTCGTTTTTTTTTCATTTTTATTTATATATTTTATGCATTGTTTTATCCAATACGGCCTCCGCAACTGCTATATGAGGATTTTGTTTTTCGAACATCATATTTCCCTGATTTAATCATATTTGCACAAAATATTTTCAAAAATTAGCACGACAATCTGTTGCAGAACTTGAACCAAAGTTTCGACCTTAGACTGAATATTGGAGTTTTAAAAGAATTCTTTAATTATCTATGTCTGCTTTAGTAACTCTTATTGTACCCTGTGTTGACTTGAAAAAAAAACAACAACAATATTTTTAGATTCATTCAAG
>JAWQUT010000493.1:19069-36946 GCA_033807755.1 Ellobium chinense
GGGGGGTCCAGCCTGCTATTGGGTTCTCTATTCATTCTCTGATATTCATTCTGATACCTCAGACTTTACTGGCTTCTGAACACGTCAATCATTATGATGATCGAGCGGAGATCATTGCTTTCATAATCCCTTGCGGAATCCTTTGAGCCTGCTTCATTTGTGCATGCAAAATTGATAGAGAGCTTTACATTTTTTAACTCTTAAGGGGTGAGTAGTGCTAAGTACATGAGGTTCAAGCAACCCCCTTGCCGTTGCCACAAGGGCGCAAGACCAAGTGTCGACTGCCTTATTGCTTCTCCTTGCAGTTTGCTGCTCTTCTGACTATAAAGTTGCCTACAGGTTGGAGACTAGCAATTCCAGGGTTGCCATCAACATGTGAATAAATTAGATGTACCATTTCCAAGGTCGACACCAACATGCAAAAAAAATGGATGCTATTGCTGATGGAGTTAAGATGTCGTCGTATATGGCTTAGGCATTATGAATATGAATGCGAAGGCTGATGTTTGATTTTTGTGGACTGGGATTGTATATATCTTCTGTTACAGATTTTATAAGAAATAATTTCATATAATATAATTATTGTCTTTTCTCTCAGGCTGTCACTTGAATCTTGACAAGATAAAAAGTGATTGTCATTGCACCACTGACATAAATGAGTAAAACTTAGTATTCCTCGTTAGTGTCTCATGCATATTATATTTGTTGAAATCATTCAGAAATTTTGTCTCTTATCTCACAGAAAGTATTAGTAGCACTGGAAAATGTTATTAAAAGCCACTGTATAGGATTTACACTATGAAGGAGCGGAGGTGCCTTCTCTGTGAGATAGCAGTTTTCACTTATAAGGCACTTCCCCAGAAAGAAATAGAAGGAAGGTCCTGACTAAGTTATTGAATTTCACGGTTTTACAACAAACTTGTGCATAATTTTGTGATGAAGTTTAGTAAT
Source organism: Ellobium chinense (assembly GCA_033807755.1). NCBI lineage: Eukaryota > Metazoa > Mollusca > Gastropoda > Ellobiida > Ellobiidae > Ellobium > Ellobium chinense. Next base: position 20,021 of record JAWQUT010000493.1, read on the forward strand.
TTATGAGAGTGTGAAAAAGAATTTTACAATTTATTTAGAGTATCTTGACATCAAGCCTGGCTCAGCACTTCACTGCATTTGGCATCAAGTCCAGTCCCATAGCCTGTGTATGCGAGGGAAAGCAAAGTTTAAATATACATAAATGAGACTAGGTTTGAACACTGTAGATAACAATAAAGCTAAACCTATCATTTGTGTGACCTGCCTCTAGCTGCTGGGCTATTTAAAGCTATTGGTCTTGTGTAACTTTTTTATAACTTTTCAGGAAAATTCATTGTTGCCAGGTTGATATAAATCACGGTATATCAGGTCTTCGAAAAAGTATATATTTGGCTCTTTCAAAAGTCTTGGAAAAAATCTATATCGTCGTTGTCTGACTCTAATCGTGTAACGCCAAATTAGGTCAGACGTTTTTTAAAATCTAAAACCTCAACCCCCATAGGACCAACTGAGGACTAGAAACGACCAGTTGAGGACTAGAAGCGACCAGCCGTCCGATTCTACAAAAAAGTCACTAATTCACTGAACATGTAGGGTGCTAATCGTGCTTGCGCGCTAATCATTTTCTTCGCATTTCTCAAAATGAACATCCATGCACTTACACGGCTAGAGTCGGTCACCGATGATATTGTAGTTTGTGTGAACTCTGTGCGTGGCCAGCGATGACAACACTTGATGTGCCTGAGTGGTAGATGGCCAAGTTACATTTTAGAATAGAACAATTTCACTTTCACTGACACTGTTTCATTTTGCCCTGTGACCTTTTCATGTAGATCTTGAGCTTGAGTTGAGGTAGCAAATAATGTAATTTTGTTTCACTTTTCAGGACTTTGAATTTGTGCAGCTTTGTAAATTCCGAGTGTCGCCATCCAGTGATTCAGTTCGCATACAGAGAGGGAAACTTCTTGCCTGCTCTTCTCAGTATGGACTTCTTATCTATGCCACCAGTCAAGGTCTGGACATTATTTAGCATGTTAATGTTATATTGTTATGATTTAATACCACCAATATTTTTTGTTTTCCTCAAATGTAACATTTATATTTCTTTCAATTGTAAGCCTTTGATGTGATTTCCAGATTGCAGTTGAGCAGACTGGAGTTTATTACAAACATTGATGAATGAAATAACTCTGAAAAGTTTTAAACAGTCGTGTAAAATGATTTGTGTAGAACTTGCACGGTTTTTGTAATTATTTGAGACAGGATGTTGAATATGGTATCATTCAGTCACAGCTCTTGTGTCATTCTGGTACAATGATGGTGGATTTCAGTCAATGTTACGATGTTTGGAGTAACGACATGAGGATTTCTTGGGCAATTAAAATAGCTAGGGGGTCTCATGACCTTAGAATTGATATTTGTATTTCAGGTTTGTCAGTCGTACAGACCTCGGAGCTGCGGGCTGCAGATGAGAACCTGGGGAAGGAGAGAACCAAGGTGGTGGTGGAGGACATCCCAGTGCTGGTGGAGGTGGCCCTGCCCTCCCCTCCCATCTCCCTGGACATGAGTGGGGATGGTCAGTGCTTAGCCGTGGTGGTCAGAGAGATGGGACAGCTCCTCATTCAATTTTATGATGTTCGCTGCTTTGCTGACAAGGTCAGTGTACACTTTCAGGTACAGACTGTTATTGGCCGAGTTGACCAGGCACTGAGTTCCTTCTGGTACATGATATAGAAACACTCAAACTGTTATTGGCTGAGTTGACCAGGCACTGGGTTCCTTATGGTACATGATATAGAAACACTCAAACTGTTATTGGCTGAGTTGACCAGGCACTGGGTTCCTTGTGGTACATGATATTATTATAGAAACACTCAAACTGTTATTGGCTGAGTTGACCAGGCACTGGGTTCCTTGTGGTACATGATATAGAAACACTCAGACTGTTATTGGCCGAGTTGACCAAGCACTGGATTCCTTGTGGTACATGATATAGAAACACTCAGACTGTTATTGGCCGAGTTGACCAGCCACTGGATTCCTTCTAGTACATGATATAGAAACACTCCTTTGCATAGTTCAGTCCTGGATAGCATTGCATGTAGCATGAAAAAGACCAGACATTTATAAAGATGTTAATAACCTTTATTTCTATCCCAATGTTCATGCATAAAACAAAATTTGGAACAATAATTTGCCGATAAATTGCAACCCTGTAGACAAGGAGCTAATACCTGAAATAAATGAATAATCTTCCTCTCGACAAATCATCACCCAAATTTACAAGTGATGTGTTTGTCTGTTTCATGGTCTGAAAAAGTCTGGAAAACGATATTTCCATTTAAGTCTTTTTAAAAAGTCTGGAAAACGGGCGGTTTTTTAACAATCCAGGCAAAAAGTCTGGAAAAAGTCTTGAAATTCATTATTGTCAGCGCTGCGATATAATTTCGAAATGTTTTTTTTTGGTGAAACGAGCATGACACGATGGGCGCAGTTGAGATGTGAGATATTGTCGTGCAGCCCTTTGTGTTTCTTTGTTCATGGCGGTTGTCATGTCATGAGTGTGGGTCTTGAATTTTGAGATTGAGGTCTTGAAAAGTCTGGAAAAAGTCTTGAAAAAAATTTTCAAGGAGCTGTATTAACCCTGTTTGAAATATTCCTGGTACTCATCTATGAAGAGCTTGAGTCAGGGGTAAGGGCAGAACAGGGGTAAGGGCCGAGTTAGGTCTAGGAGTGAGGTGAGGCATGAGAGATAGTGCTGAGAGATTGTCCAAGGATGCTTTGTCTCTCCTAACCCTGCCCCTAACACAAAACCAAGCACACCTTGAGAGAATCCCAGGACTAATACCACATGGACATAGAACAAATTAAGATGATGAAATGTTGGTCAAGCACATCTAGGCAGTAAGGCATTGGAGAGACTTTCGTAATTAAAGTTGACCAGTTTGAAAATATGCGTTATGCAGTTTGAAGAAAGACATACAAACACATGGCAAAGTGTTAAAACTCACAAGAAATTGGAAAGGAACAAGAAAAACAAACAGTAGGACAGGAATGATAGCTGGTAAACAAATACGTTTAAAGGTTATTAAAATACATGCATTCCTTAATTGTGATTTAGATAAGCAAAATCTGCAGAATGCAGCTTCCATCTTGTTTTTTTTTTTTTAATCTTCTCCAGAACACCAGACCAAGTCCATTTGGCCAAAGCCGAGTGAATGCCTCTCCAACGTCCACAGTGTTGGACATCTCATGGAACCCAGCTGTGATGACCATGCTGGCGGTGTGCACATCTGATGGAAATGTGGAGCTACTGGACATCACGGACATGCCAAAGGTCACGGCTGTCTTGCCAGCAGCTGCTGGGGCCACCTGTTGTAAGAAACGTGTAGTTTGCTATTGTGCATGATGATGTGTTCACTGAGAAGTTAATGTACATCTGTTCGCCTGCTGTTACACACCCGTTTTAGCCTGTGTGCTTTGAATATGTAGTAACGTGATTCATGGAGGTCTGCCCATACCATGTGTTTAGAGATGTGTTTACCTCATCTGTGTTCGTTGCAAGATGTGGTAACTTACGTGTTCTGGAGATGTGTTCACCCGTGTCTTGGGAAATGTGTCAATTTGCGTCTTATGGAGATGTATTGACCGGGGTGTATATGATATATTCACTGTGTGTTTTGGCAATATGTCATTACGTGTCCATTGAAGGAATCGGGGAAGCTATGAAGAGGTGTTTAATTAAGCATGATATGTCAACAGTGATGGTGGCCTGGATTGGGTTCTAACACTAGTGATGTTAGTTACCTATAGTCCACATAGAAGACAGTTCGCTGCCCAACGGTCTGTAACCGTTGCGGCCGTCCACGGAACCACCAGAAAGATGTTGCAAAAGTAGTTGGCGCCTGACGGCCATGTGTACTGTAATAGCGTGTAAGGGGAGTCCACTGGGTGTGTAAAGAAAAGACAGTCCAGATCCATGCTGAGCTGACATTTGTTTGCTCTTAAACTACCCCATGCTTTCAGTATAGAGTATACGCACAGTTTTGACATATAAGTGAGAGTGTATGTAAAGTGAGACAAGGAATTCTAGTTACCCTGTTGGGAAATAGGTCAAAGGTTTCATACATACATATATCAGTCATACTGCAAGCGCATAAAACAATATACATCTTACATTTTTTTTGTATAAAAAGTGATTACTAGTTACGCTGGTGCAGTGCACTGTTCCCTCCAGCTCCAAGGCTGTTCATTTTGAAGACTTCTGAACTTCTGATGTTATATCCTGATATTTCCTATTTTTCCATCTTCTGTCATTACAGTTTAGTCCTTTTTTCCCTCTCCTCTCTCCTTCTGTATATTACTCTCTCTCTGTGTCTCTGTCTCTCTGTATCTTTCTCTCTTTCTGTTTTTTGTTTTCTTTTCTCTCTTGTTGGCCCTGAAATTTTACCCATTCTGCCGACTCCCCTCCTCATTTGTTTCACTACTAACAAGATGGCATGTCCATTCCCCTCTTTGATCCTGATGACCTGCTTCTAGCATTAGAGCCAACAAAGATTTCACGAGTATTCAACAAACTATTCCTGTGGTCATCTCTGACCAACAAGGATGTCAAAAACAAATTTAGCGACACGTGTAAAGGCGGTTTCACTGGGATATCAAAGCATGTGGAAAGCCCTAAACGTATTTGTCGATTTATGACTTTTTATGCAACTAGCACCGCCCCTAAACGCAGACAACAATGCTCGAAATGATGCTTGACTGCCAGTCAAACTTGGTCGTGCTGAAAAGCACTTTAAATCTATTATGTTCTGATTTGAGCTCAGGAGCTGTCACTACTGTCAGTCGGAGCAAAGTATGACTTTGTAATATCATTACTTACCAGTGAGAGCACAACAGGCACAACAGTGTTGAAATGTTGAAGCTACATGTTGAAAATGGGGTGCTAAGGCACCGTTTTCTCACCAGCGGTCGTTGGGAGTACAGAAAACTTGTCCACTTTCATATATATTTAAAATAGGCTGTGGGGTTTTTCAGGGGAGAGGGGGGAACAGTCAAACAGCCAACTTTTAAAACTGACTAATGGAGAATGAATATCGAAGTGGGTTTGGAAAGAAAGGGAAAGTTTTGCAAGGAGCTGGGGAGTGGGAAGGAAGTGGATGAAGGAAGTAGTTTGAGGAAGTGAAAATGTCTCAGGTTTTGTTGTTGTTGTTCAAAGACGGACATTACAAAAAGCGCAACACGAAGATCATAAAATGTTTCTTCTATCCAAGTTCCTGCAAGTTCTCCTGTTGGAAACAGACCCGTTTTTTAAAAAATAAAATAGAAATAAATTTTTTACATTTGATCAGCTGATTTCAGCGGTCAGTGGGTAAGAACGCATGACCACAGGCCTACAGGCACACAGGCTAGTGATGTGTGTAAAGAATGTAAAAATATGATGAATAGATGCACAAATGGCTGATCAATCTTACCATCAAATGTACTTGTCGAAATCACTTGAATTCTTAGTTTTATTTATTTAAAAGTATACTCAACTTAACTCCAGGTCTCGCAACGGCTAGCTGTTGGTGTAACTCTCCGCAATGCGGGCGAAGCTGCCTCGTTACGGGTCGTTGGCGCAGGAAATGTTGGGTTGCAAATTGTTTAATGCCCTCATCATGTGACCTGGTGTCAGTCATTTTATGATATCATTGTTACTCTGACTGTGAGGCAGCTGAATGTGTTTGTGTTGTAAAGATGATAGGGCTTGTTGAAATTTCAAGTGATTGGTTTCTGAAGTTTCCTATATGGATGTAGTGGGGTTTAATTATTGTCCCAGGGTTGGCACTTGATTTATTCATTCTGTGTGAGTGTATGCAGTGACATTTTTAAGCTACGGTGTGCTCATCCATTTTTGCATAAGCACTATTTAGAAAACAAAAAACAACATAAAGCCTAGTTATGACATGGGAAAACAGGGACTAAGATGGTCAGTGGCTTAGAAAAGAGACATGATATCGTTTGAATGGACCAATAAACATGGCTCCAACTCACCACTACTATGATCGTAATGATGATGAGAGTATTTATTATCCTAACAATATTTGCCGTAGATTCATTGATATGATCAAAGCTTCAATTTTTTCAAAAAGTGGACAGTGCTATGTATGCCAGTGCATGGCACTTCAGTGTGTGTTAGTGTTAAGGCTAGTTAACGCAGTTTTTCCGGCCTTAGTGCTTGGCCTTTTTTTTGTGTGAGGTTTTCAGTGGCATCCCTGTGGTTGTATCCGTGTAGTGCACACCACTTTTAGATATGAATGTTGATAACATATTCTGAAAAGCATTTTACAACATGTTCTAGGTTTGTTTTGTGATTACCAATTCCATCCCTGTGGGTGTATCCGTGTAGTGCACACCACTTTTAGATATGAATGTTGATAACATATTCTGAAAAGAATTTTACAACATGTTCTAGGTTTGTTTTGTGATTACCAATTCCATCCCTGTGGGTGTATCCTTGTAGTGCACACCATTTTTAGATATGAATGTTGATAACATATTCTGAAAAGCATTTTACAACATGTTCTAGGTTTGTTTTGTGATTACCAATTCCATCCGTGTGATAGTTAATACCACATTATAAGATTCTATATCTCTTTTCCAGTTTGCTGGAGCCCCAAAGGAAAGCAGTTGTTAGTGGGTAAGAAGGACGGGTCACTGGCACAGTATGACCATGGTCTGGTGGAAAAGAAAAAGTGGGCGTGTCCCAATGTGCTGAATGGTCCCCACACAGGTCAGTTTGAGGTTTGGTTCTCCAGTCTTATCACCAAGTTCTTCATCTCTCACATTCTCAGGATCTACGGCCTTTTTTCTGAGAAAATATGCTATGCATCTTGTCACCATAAGGGTATTGAGTTCCTATGCAAAACTGCACAACAGAGAACAGCAACTTTTGGCGATATTGCCAGTCGTCCAGCATCAGGTTTCACCCATGTCTCTTAGCTACCACTGTGCTTATTCATATGGCCATTTCTTGATTGTCTGTCTTGACACAAAGTTATTTCAGTCAACATCAGAATGTGTTGCTAGTTCCTCATAATTCTAAATCAAGACACAAAATCTCAAACAAATCCTCCATATGATCATGCATAAAGGTATTTTTTAAAAAAACATGCATGAAATTTGGTGGCTTACAATTGGTGCCATAGACATGACAGTTGTCTTAAGATCATCACTCAAGAAGTGGAAAGCTGTTCCATACAGCACTTCGGTGTGCAATTTTTCTCTTAAAATGCAGTGAATCAGAAAAGGGCGTTATGCATCGTGTTATCATACCACAGTCTACAGAGGAGAGGCCAGCGAGGAAGGGGCGGATGAGCACTCGATATTTAGAATCTGCTGTTCTTTACCTCTTCTAGTATGTCTCTGGTATTTCTCATCCTAAATTTTCCCAGTGAATATTAGCTCTGCTCTGGATGGATTGTTGTCTAGTGTCTCAGAAATGCTAATTTCGTATCTGTGTTTTTCTTTGATGAACTGATCCTAGTCGAGTTAACTTTTTTTAAAATGTAGCAATTGGAAAATCACCCTCAGGACCTGCGCGCCCCCCCCCCCCCCCCCCCCCNTGGCTCCCCAGTTGTTTGAATGAGTATCTGCTATTGTCTTTTATTTGATGTCCATCTGACAGTGTCATAAAGTACAGCCAAGAGTTCTTGTGAGCTGCAATCTGAAATGGCTGGTTTGTTTCATGACATGACACATAGCATTTAATCATTCAGGGTTGCCGTTTTGTCGATAATTATCGGAAATCCGATATTTTTTTTCCTATTGGAGATTGCCTTAATGTTATTTCTTTTTTGTTTTCTTCATATTTTTATGCCTCATTACTTTATAAATTAAATAAGAAATACTTCAAATACAAGGGGAAAGTGGGTATATATGATAACATAAATTTGCGAGGATATCGGGCTGTCGCAAAATTTTCAGATAATTTTTTGGTCAGCTGCTGGCAATCCTGATCATTATCTGCTGCTCACTGACAAATTTACCTGTATCATGAGCACAGGTCAGGCTGTATGGTATGTGTGTATTACTTTGAATGTCAGCCCATCATCGTCATGTGTGTGGTGTCACTCCATGGGTGTGGCATGTGGTAGTGTAATGGTGGAAACACAGTTAAACCACAATCAACATATATCTCACTCACTCACTCACTCTCTCTCTGTCTCTGTCTCTGTGTCTCTCTCTCTCTCTCTCTCTCTCTCTCTCTCTCTCTCTCTCTNGAAACACAGTTAAACCACAATCAACATATATCTCACTCACTCACTCACTCTGTCTCTGTCTCTGTGTCTCTCTCTCTCTCTCTCTCTCTCTCTCTCTCTCTCTCTCTCTCTCTCTCTCTCAGAGATGTATGATTCCCACAGCATGACAATAATGAAAAAATAAATCTATATACAGTGTGTTACAAAAAAAAAAAAAAAAAAACAACCCTTAGTTTTTATGCGATGTAAGATTTTGCAATGAAGTAAAAATTGCAATTACTCTGAACTATGGGTAAATGAATTTGACCATTTTAGCTCTTCAGGGAAGAAATTGTTTTTTATGTAGGTGAATGTGTGTTCTTTACCTGTTTACTTTGATATTTAGCTGCTAAATGAAAATGATTGTTGTGCAAGAAGTGTTGCACTAGATACAGTAGTTGACCTCCATGTCAGGTAAAACTGTGTAACTTTACTATTTTCTCTGTGCTCAGTGGTGGATGTTGTCTGGCAATCAACCTATGTGTTCTTGGCGGCCTACTTGCCAGCTGGGGCCCAGCCTGGAGACCAGCCTGTTGTTGTCATGACCAGTTCAAATGTAAGTGTGTGGGAAGATCTTGATATCAAATGTCTTTTCGACATCTGTCTGTCTACATGAATAGTACAGGAATAGTAATGTATGCTCAAATACTCATATCATGAAATTCATGAAACACTCAAACTACTTTGTATTTAAGCATATTATTCACATTATCTTTAAGACAGATCTAATTATAATTTTGGATTGTGTTAAATGTTTTGGAGCTGTGTTGGTTTTGTAGTGAGTTTACTCATAGTATCTGTTAGACTGATCTATCTGACACTTCAGATCGTGTAAAATGTTTTGGAATTGTATTAATTTTGTATTACAGGTTTTATACTAAGCATTTCAGTGGTTTCAACCGAGGAGAGTACAGTAGAACATGATGGAGATTTGAGCTATTTTGAGCAGTTGGTTTTCCCTAGTCACGGGGAACTACTGTGTCTATTGAGCGGGATTAGCTCAGTGTTTGTTTGAAATTTTGCTCTCTCTCTCGTTTCCTAATGAACATAACATTGCAGTCTTATATAAACCAATATGGGTAAACACTATCTATAAGAGCATATTGAAAGAGCACGTGTAAGATTGCTAATCTTATACTGAGGCCAACTGTAGACATTGCTGGTGACTGAAAAGAAAAGGCCATTACATTTCTAGACGGTATTCTTATTAGAAGTTAAAGTTCATGTCATGAAGACTGGTTGGTACAGTTTAACCCTTTCGTGACGGAAGGTATCTTGGTGATTCAATTTTCCCATATTTTTGCTAGAAAATTGTAAGGAGCATCAGTGAATTTAGAGGTCTGTCAATACATGAGGAATGTTCACTTCCAGTGTACTCCAAAGTATAAAAAATTATATATTTTTTTGAGGGATAATTAATGGCCTTTCACATAATAACGTTCAATAAATAATAATAAAGTTCAAAAACTTGATGAGGGCCCCATCGTGAACTGCACACCGGTTGTATACAGGAACAAAGAAAAGCAAAATTCAGGTTCCGCTTACGCTTCCTTCCGATAAACTTTCGATACAGAAATGGTGTATTCATACTGAAAAAATATCACTGAATACTATTCTGAAGTCGGTTTGGCTCTAATTATTTACTATGATTAGTTAAATTGTGAGAAAAATATGACGTACCACGTACGTCCTACTGGTCCTGGCTAGCCACTATATATGACGTACCATATACGTCCAAACGGCATCTTGGCACAATTAACAAAGAGCAAAATGTGACGTACGCTGTATGTCATATGGGTCACGAAGGGGTTAATTGTGAAGTTATCCGAAGTGACAGCACAAAACAGCTGATAAAACATATTGGGCAATCTTTTTTTCTTTTCTATAGACAAACATACCCCAAATAACGAGGAGTTAAAATTTAACTTAAGTAACAACATTTGCATCTCAAACTATTACAGGATTAATGTCTCCATTACAGTATTTTTTGATAGTAATAAAGCGTTCAATAAAGTTTGAATGGAACATTTTTTTGTCTCAGAAAATAATTTTTGTTAGTAAAGATTGGGAAATTCGTGGAAATTAGATCCATGTGAAAAGAAAAAAAAAGACACTTTTACAGTAATTGTCACACCACTGTAGTATTATGTGGGGGTAGCCACAGACCTGAAAAATCATTTAAAAGTGTCATTAGCATTTCCAGTTGTGGAAATAGCTATACTCAGCACAAAATAGCCAGTCATCTCAATTAAAATAAAATGGCAAATTTAAAAATATTGGACTGATGATTTATATTTTTATTTTTGTTTATAACTATTTTCCTGGGCGTTGACCAAGTGAAACCTGATCGAAGATTGGATAAATTTCAAATGATGAAAAATAATCATTGCATGATGGTTTTAATTATATTATTGTCATGGTTTTAAAAAAAAAATATTAAAATTTGAACCACTTGAAACACCAAATGGAACAATCATGGGAAAAAAAATGTTTAACATTCTATGACAAGCCTGGTTGGTTGTGCTGACAGGGACGGAAGAGAGAAAGAGTGAATCTGCTCATGCGTTAGAATGTTGTGTTTCATTTCCAGATCTGGAACCAAATGAAGAAGAATGCATGCAATTTTCTGTTTTTGGTTCAGTGTCTGTTTTTCTAAGCGGTTTCCATGTTTTTATCCATGTGTTAAAACGGACTTGTTGTTCTGTGTTAAATATCAGAAAGAGAACAAGACAAGCTACACAAGCTTTGATGATGTGTGCTTTGGGAATGGAGAGGAAAGGAGAGCTCAATATTTCTTCCACTTTGTACAGAAATGGTAGGTAAAGATACCTTAGGAGAGCAAAGACCAGCTGTTGTTGAGACCTAGTACATAATGAGCTCTGAAGTGGCAGATGCAGCTTACTTAGAATGGCATCCACTTTTGCCATTTAATGAGCTTGTACCATCTGCAGCTGTTCGACTAAGAGCCTAGTTAGGTCCACCAACAGCTGACAAGCAGAGATCAGTAAAGACCATCATTATAAGGTTTGAGGGAATTAAAGAAACTTTCAGAAGCACAAGTACTGAGATGTGTTTTGGTAAAGAGATCTGAGGCAAGAAATTAAAAAGATTGTATCTCTGATGCCAAATTTTACATTATTTTGGGAAAGAGCTGATCTGTGCTTGAGGGACAGTTGTATGCCCTGCTACCATGTATTGTTAGTTCTATACCTTTCCTCTAGCATGGCTTCTCTCTTACATTAAGATGGCTTTATTTCTTGGGGTAATTGTCCCAGTCAAAACAAAATCATGAATTCCATTGCTTGGTATTGTTAAAATTCACATGGGATTTAAAGTGACAGTTGCAGAATGATGTAGGTGTAGGCAGTTATTTCTTTCTGTGACAAGTGATATGTTGATCTCTCTATCCCGCTCTTGCCCTACAGGGATGTGATTGTGATGGCGTCCAGTAACGCTACAGAGGCCACCATTGTGGGCAGGAACCTGGACGATAAGGTATACTGGCAATACGCTGTAAGGTTTTCACTACGCTGCTTGACTAGCTCTGTTTATCTGTATGTCTGTCTGTCTGTCTGCTTGCCTGCCTGTCAGTCTGTCCTTCTTGCCTGTCTATCTCGTCAGTGTTTCTGTCTTTTTGTGTTTGTTCATCCAGTTGACAAGTATTCTATGTTCAGTTGCTATAATCCTTGGCTAGGGTAATGAGGTGTATTGGGTTAATGTTAGGGACAGGGTAATAAGGTGTAGTTGGGGTAGTGTTAGGGACAGGGTAATGAGGTGTATTGGGGTAGTGTTAGGCACTGTTAGGGACAGGATAATGAGATATAGGTGGGGTAGTGTTAGGGACAAGATAATGAGATGTATTTGGGTAGTGTTAGGGAGAGGGTAATGAAGGGTAGTTGAGTTAATGTTTGGGACGGGGTCATGAGATGCAATAAATATAATATAATATAATATAATATAATATAATATAATATAATATAATATAATATAATATACTAAAACCCTTAAGCCAAATTTGTGTCACAGATTTCTTGAGAACTATGTAACGTTAAAAACATGTGGTTTTCACCTAAATTTGTAGAAAAATACACAAAAGGTAACTATACACATCAGTCCTCTTTATTTCTTTTACCCATTTAAAAAAAAAAGAATGTGTATAGCAACGAAATGCAATCTCCGATAGATCTTTTCAATCCGCCCGATTCGCCAATCGTCCAGCTTTTTCACGGGGTCTAATGTATTCGTCTGTGATGCCTTTCGGTGCACTAGGTATTCTTTTGCCGCTGGTGCGTTGCCTGCCTGCCCATTTGTAAAATGGAGAGTTAATCTTGTATGATATAAGAGAGGCATGAAATTACTGATGTAGAAGCAATTTTTTTCATTGGACTACTTGAGCAGCTGTAAAATTCAGTGTGCAGAGAGCAGATGGCACAAACTTGTAACATAACGTAAAAACACTCCATTTTCAACAGCCAGTATCTGCTACTGTAGAATTCACTGTATCGGACCTCAGCAGTGGCTGGTCTTCCATACTAGACACACTCTGACTGATCTCTTGCAAGGGACCTATTTTAGTCTTACTTTAAACCAATCTCAGTGGACCTGCCAATATAATCATATGATTTATTTTCTCCTCAGACTAGCTGGGAGCACTGGAACCTGGAAGATTCCTCTCGAGCCGAGCTGCCCCTGACAGCTGAGAAGAGTGACTCATATCCCATGGGCCTGGCGGTTGACTACTCACCACAACAGGAAATTATCATAAGTCAGTGGTCACAGTGTGTCCAGGGGCTGCTGTCAGCTCTGTGTGTATGTCAGTCTGCATTGAACAGGACTACCTTTCTCACCTGCATCATCTGTTATCTTAGGATATGATTGGATATCTTCCAGTGTGTTGTCTGTGAATTCTGTGTTCCCCGTTGAGTTGTTTCTATGAACTTTGCCTGTGAAAATTTGGTGCCAGTTGTGCACTCGACTCCTGTGAATCACAGCCTTTAGGGAGGGTGATAAATTAGTATTAAATATAGGATGCAATTTCAGAGTTTTGAGTTTATCTTTTTACATTCAGAAAATATTCCCAAACGAATGCAGCAAAATGAAAATTGTGCTAAAATAGGGTTGGCTGTAATTGGACAGTTTGTCATTTTACCCAGCCAATAGCCCGCCTCCTCAAATGGGCGTGGGTGTAGGTGGGTGGGGGAGAGGAGGGGGGGAACAATGTAAGATGGGAAGGGACCACTCAGAGTCCCACTCGCAGACTTTCCATGCCACAAGGAGTCAAAGGCTTGTGGTAGAAAAGGTACAGTTTGTCTGTTGTAACAGCTGTGGTCCTCATCATCCTGAGGTGTTTTTCTGTCTAAACTGATTTGTTTCCGTAGTGCTGATGAGGGGCTTATCTTCATTGACCAGAGAAAAAAACTAGAGACAAGATTGTCATACTTCTTCTGGTTAAATGTGCTGGGTTGGTTTTACTTCAGATTACGTTGTGATTTTCTTCGTGTCACGTAGAGCAGTTAGTGAATGTGAAAAGTAGCCAGTTGTTCCATTTCTTCCTGTCTGCTTCTCTCCCTTCCCTCAGCTTCAAAGATCTCTATAATCTGAAGACCCGTTGTGTCTAACTCTCCCCAGGTGAGAGCAAGCGTTATCCTCCCAGCCCTGTGTTGTACCTGCTGTCGACGGACGGCCTTCTCTTGGCCTTCCACATGGTCTACACTCACAAGGAGGCACCACCCACCACCTCACCCGCCCAGCAGCTCAGCTCGGCTGGGGCCAGAAGGGGAGGTAAGAAAAGGCTGCTGTTATTTATAGATTGGTTTATTTTTCTTAACTAGTTAGAAGTTGTCTGGGTTAAAGAATGTTCAGGAGCACACTAGGGGAGTTAAATTCACTTTTGGTCAAGTATCGCATGGTCCTGAGATTATACAATCATGTATCACATGGTCCTGGGATTATACAATCGCGTATTATAGTGAAGGAAAGGCATGGCTTATTCCTTGTGGATTACAGCGCATTAATGTGACGTTTACTGCTGTGTTTTTATTCACCACATCTTGCATGTAAAATTGCATAACATGGTGCTAAACAGTGGGTTCTTGTTATTTTTTTTTTCTTTTGTGGATGGTAATTTTAGGAAAACTCTCTCAAATTGCAGTAGTTATTTCACCTTCAGATTTCACACCAATATCTGAGACATATTAAGGCATATCAATACAGAGCAGTGTTCAATATTTGTATCTGTAGACTAAGTCATGGGGAGTTGTTTGTCAAAGGGAGATAATGGGAAGCAAACTCAGAATAGTAATACACCTGTGTAAGTATGTGCATTAATTGTGTCTTAAAGGCTAGTGTAAAATCTGGTGGTGAAGTAACGACTGGATTTGAAGAAATTGACTTCCTAAGATTAGCCCTCATAATGGGAACAAATGCTCTGTGTAGCACTTTGGTGCACAGTTTGCCGAGCAAAATGTACAGAATTTGAAAAGGGCAGTGTGCACCACAGTAATGCACTGTAATCTACAGGGAAAGGACTATGTGCCCTTTAAACTGGGAGGGGGGGGGGATGGAGAAGGTGGTGTCTGACCAGTCTCAGCTGGCCAGGAGTTTGGAGCGAGACACAGAGGCAAGCAGAGAATGTCACGGAGGCCAGGGTGGATTTCAACTTTTGTATTCTGACACTATTCTCTTTTCTGAAAAAAATGTAGTGCTGTAGTTTGGGTAATAGTAAGTATAAGATAGTAAGATAAGAATTGTCATTACATCAGTGTAGCTGGGTTGAAGCACTCTTCATGCACACCTGTGGGATGTAAATATATTCTGGATAAGCACAAAGATCGGAAGTGAATGGTAAGTATGTTGGAATTGAGTAGATATACTTTATCTTCTTCTACCGTCAACTCTGTATTAGTGCAGTCTGAGTAATTTCACTTTATGTACAGCCATAACACAATCAGGTAACTGATGGTAGTAAGTTCTATAGGGAAGTAGAAAACCAACAGCTATGTGTGTAGTTTGAGCCTGTGCTGTGTCACAGTGATTGCTCTCCCTTAGAGACTTTGGATTAGGATTAACAAACATTATGTTATATACTACAAGACTAACACCCCATTTTACAAATGGGCAGGCAGGCAACGCACCAGCGGCGAAAGAATACCCAACGCACCGAAGGGCATCATAGACGAATGCATTAGACTCCGTGAAAAAATTGGACGATTGGCGAATCGGGCGGATTGAAAAGATCTATCGGAGATTGTATTTCGTTGCTATACACATTCTTTTTTTAAAAAAGGGGTATAAGAAATAAAGAGGACTGATGTGTATAGTTACCTTTTGTGTATTTTTCTACGAATTTATGTGAAAACCGCATGTTTGTACGTTGAAGCGTTTTATTAATATAGATAATGCTTAGTGTAAATTTGTTGTTTCTCCATTCTCTGTCTTTCATTTCCATCAGCTCCAGGCCAAGTCCTGTCCTCTCAGCCTACCCAGCCGGCGGCCACTCCTTCTCCACCCACACCAGCAACGACACCATTGGCAACATCTTCAGTGCCGCCTGCAGCTATGACAACCCCACTTGGCCCAGCCATGACACCCCAGCTTCCATTCTCTGGTTTCACCTCCCCCACGTCCACCACCTCTGGCTCCTCCCTGCCCTTCTCTGGACTGACACCTAAAACAGGCACACCCCTCTCAGGGGGGCTGACCAATCAGAAGCCAGCTGGCTTCGGCCAGTCGGGATTGTCTCAATTTTCCTTCACCAACCAGGCATCAGGGTCACCAGCATTTTCATTTGGTGGTCCATCAGTCAGTAAGTACTCAAGATATTTGTCTGTTAGGTAAGTCAGAAGTACTGAACACGTTCATCACAAGATTCATTCCTGTTGTTTACTTGTCAGTTGTGTGTGCTCTTCAAACAATTATATTGTTTATCTTCAAGAGTTGAGTAATCTGGTCTGATAGGATTGCTCAACTGTATCTGAACACTTGCACAAAGAGGACATTCTGAAAGATCTTATGCAGAAGTTGACAGAGGATGATGAGAGGGAATGGGAAGATTACCACCATCTGCAACGGATGATGGCAATGGGAATAAAGAAAGGGGAAGGCAGACAATGCAAACTGTCCGGAAGGGAGCGAAAGACCCGCAATCAAATAACTGTGGGAAATATCAGTAGATGGACTTTTCGCTGGATCCTGGATCCTGGATCGGGGAACGGAGCACCTATGGGGTTGCCCGGAGTGCAGTGATGTTGCAACCCTGAACAATGAACATTGAACTTGTGCTTTGCTGTTGTTTCTCAGTCATGCAAGAATCATTAAATTACTTATTTATCTGCTCCTCACTTTAGAGG
Organism: Ellobium chinense; assembly: GCA_033807755.1. Classification (NCBI taxonomy): domain Eukaryota; kingdom Metazoa; phylum Mollusca; class Gastropoda; order Ellobiida; family Ellobiidae; genus Ellobium; species Ellobium chinense. The sequence continues at coordinate 36,591 of JAWQUT010000493.1, forward strand.
CAGGAGTTTATTTCACTGTGTTTATTTCCAATCCAACAATCATGTAGGCACTAGACCTTCGGGGCCAGGCCATGATGTAGTCAACGCAGCTTTTTTCCTGTTGCCGGGAGTTGAGAGAGTATTTTGAATGTCTGGTTTGGGTGAAAGACACTTTTGAGAACTGCCTCAACACAAGTGTTCAAACTCTCACTGCTGGCTGTGATATTGAAATGCCTTTCTGTTTCTTTGTGCAGCTACCCAGAGTCCAGCCAGTGGTCCTGTGGCTACACCCTTCACATCTACACCGGCTGCTTCAGGACCCTCCAAACCTCCAACACAGGTAGTGTAGTTTGCTCTCAGTCATTAGCTGTGGGCTC
>JAWQUT010000493.1:36965-53365 GCA_033807755.1 Ellobium chinense
CCCTTCCCCTGCCCTTGTGATTTTGGAATTGTCTAAACAATGAGACAGCACAGTTTGTTTATTGTACTGTGATATATAATAATATCAAACTTGCAACACCAAGTTGTCCATGTGAAGTTTAAATTCGGTATTTATAATGCAGCTGTGTGTCTGAAAATCACAAAGAATCTTTTGTTTTGATCCTGACAATCATGACATCTCATCATTAAGCTGCATGTCAATCTCTGTGTGTTGCATCAGTTTGTATGAAATACATATCTATACATAAATGTAGAACTGTGTGCTGCATCTTCCAGTTCTGTTCACTAAGATATAATTATATCTCCTGGTATTTCTGAGATTTTTATGGCTTTTTGGTGGTCATTAGATTTCAACATGACTATTTTTAGCAAATGTAGAGATTAGAGGTTGCTGTGTCATGATAATGTTCTGATATTTTTATCATGAGCTGTTAACATCCTTGTGTTCAAGACACATATGTTTCTGTATGAAAGAAGGGTATGAAGAGTAGACACTGGAACCTGGATGTGGTGATCATCATTTGTTCTTTAAAACAGAAGTCACCTTAGACAGGTGGTTGTTTTACACAAGTTGATATTTTTGTCAGGATGAAAATAACCAATTTTCCTTTTATGGTTTTAGAATTCATGCAGGCTTGGCGCTGTTGTTTTATAAGTCAAATCATGTATTTAAACTAGAAAAAATACCTTTCTAACCCAATGGTTGGCCTCAAAACTGTTGACTGGAGTTTTTGAGGTTTCAGACTGGCTACTTGATGGTCACCTTGTAAAGTATTTTTATATTTTGTACTATTTTGGACAAGTCAGACAGTTGGTCATCATATGAAGATCAAACATGTAGGAGATCTACGAATAGTCTTGCCTGGCAGATGGTCACCAGATCAGGTGGGACTGTGTACTTTGAGTAGAAACTTACAATGAAATTCTTCCTTTACATCAGTCATAATACCAAGAAGCTCCAACTGTTCCCCCCAAGACCTGTGACTGTATGCATAATCCATATAATAACTTACTGTGTTAACTATAGTGAACACTACAAACGTTTGTGGAGTTTCTCGTAGTTATCTCAGTACATTAACTAATGTTAGGAATTTACATTATACCATATTATGCATATGGCCATTGGTGCATGTTTTACTACCCTCAGCCTCAAAGCCAGCTCCAGACCCAGCCCCAAAGCCAGCCCCAGAACCAGCCCCAAAGCCAGGCCCAGCCATCCTCAGTATTTGGTCTTGCTCTGTCTCGGCCGGCCACTTCAACTGCTCAACCAATGGGATCAGTGTTTGGCATCTCACCATCTCAGACCAGTTCAGGCTTCTCTCAGCCGTCGACTTTGTCTAAACCTGAAGGTAAATCAGAGTTGTCTTTTCTGTCAGCCCTCTCTGAGAGGTACCTTCCAAGAGCTGACATTGCTGTCAAACATGAGCGCCGTTATGATATTAGGTCTTGCGTCGTTGCACTGGGGATGTTCCTGCATTTTACTGTTTCCCCTACCTCCCGGTCCTTTCTCTCTCCCCCCCCCNAATTGCTGTTTTGTTTCGCCCTATAAAGATTATCTCCAAACTACAATTTTTTTTTTTTTTTAATGTGTTTCAAATGATGATGATGATGATGATGATGACGATGATCTTGCAGCCCCTGTCTTACTCCCCTCCTTCCCCCCTTTTCTTTCCTGCGTTGTTATTTAATGCCTGCGTCCAAGCCTTTGAGTGTACCCTTCCCCCCACGCACGAGTTGTTCTCCTGTTTTTTTGTGTGTGACTATATTTGTCTCTTGTAAACGTTTCTCATCTCCGTTCTGAGTTGTTGTCCGCCCTTCTCATATTTGTTGTTTATCTTTAGTATTCATGTCATTCTGTGTAGTGTCCCTGACGAAGGAACATACTAGTTCCGAAAATTTGGATTGTTCTTTGGATTGTTTTTTCAATTAAAGCTCAGCTTTTCTGGTGGAGAACGCCTTCTTTCCTTTTTTCAATGATATTAGGTCTGTTAGTGAGGTAAAGAGTGCCACCCGTCCTTATAGTTTTATTCTATTGGTAGAATACCAGACAGAAAACCAAAAATTAAGTATGAAAAATAACACATTTTAATACAATGAAAGAACCACCAGTTTCAAACATAAACCTCTGGATTGATTGTGGGATCTGAAGATTTAGTCATTGGCTTTACATCACTATATTAGACACAACAGTTGAATAAATTGGCATGCCAGCGCCAGCGGTGTGAAGTAATGGTTGAAGTTCGTGACCTGGTGGCAGATGATTGCCCAGCAGACAACGTCTGGAACAGTTATTATCCATAACAATGGGTCCAGCAGACGGCTGGGCTTGATGTGCCTCACACCACAAGAGTTAAGATAATTTTGTTTCTCCTGTAAAGATCAGACAGTTTGTGTTAAAGAGGTTTAGGTTACATTGACAGTGTGTGCTTTAAAATGTACCTCAGCTGTCCCCATAACAACAGTAAGCCAATATGGTACTGCATGACTTGAAGAGACCGAGTCTTTTCAACTTTATCAGCATGATGTAATGCCATTGCATGCCCAAGTCAATGTGTTTGATTGCATTACACAAACTCTGAAGTCCTTTTACCCACTGGGCTTGTAGCCGCCATGAGAGTTGTGCTAAGACAGAAGGTGTCTCATTAATGTTATCTACATAGATGGTAATATGTTTGTGGGAATCTTTTTAATGTCATGGTAAGTAGCAGATGTTTCAAACATATCATTCTGAGGCATTAATCAATTTTAAGTAATATGATCTTCACAAATACTTTCCAGGAAGCAGAGGACAAGAAACAAAACAAAATGGTTTACACTTCTTTCACCTGCCTGTTTCTAAATTTCATATAGAAAATAAAATAGTTATGAATAATAATTTTTTAAATAATTAGGATCAGTTCGAAACACCAAGCCATGAATTCAAAAGACCGTAAGAAACAATGTAACCAAACGACAATAAATTTTCATTTTTCATTTTACTCATAGTACTCGCAATGGGCCTATACATACATGGTTTATGAAGCTGATGCATGCATGTACATTGCTATCATAAGTGAAATATGTTGCCCATTTATTTATGATGTTAAAAACTGAAAGCATCAAGTCAGTGCGAATATGTTGACCCACACAATAACTGTGTCCACGTCTCCTCTCCTTTGACCAGCTCCCAGACTCCCATCTCAGGTGAGCACACCAGGGTCGCAGCCCACAGGCATATTTGGGACTGTTCAGCCAGGACCACCAGCCCCATCCGCTTTTACCTCCCGACCTCTCACTACAGGTCAAGGTCAGATGGTGCCATCATCCTTGACCCCTGGCAATGGACTGGTTCTGGGTAACCTTGGCAAGGGTGTCAGTCCAGGTAGTATTTTTGTTTCTCTTTCTCTCTCTCATCCTCTGTGATCGTTGTGAGTTGGCCATAGAACATTTGTTAATGTGTCTTAGATACTTGAGTGATGCAGAAGGAAAAGTGACAGCTGTATCCCATATTATAAAACACTAGCGAAATTTGTCAGAGCCATATCTTGACTATTTGTGCGCCAACTGACCCAAAACTTTGCATACACCTTCCTTTTAGTCTGAGAAATAGCCATTGGTGTTTTCAGGTGCAAAAAATATCTGAAATCAGCAACAATTGTCAACACACATGGAAAAATCATGGAAATTTCAAAAAAAATTGGATTGGTGTTTGATCATTTTGTTTGGAATTGCTCTCCCATGCCTCAGTCAGAGAGCAAACTAATAAAACTCCAGATAAATTACACGCAGCAAAAAGGTGTCATTAGCTGGGTCTTACTGCATCTGGTCTAAATCTGAGACTGCCTGAAAATATCATACAAAGGTCATAGAAAAAGTTTGTTAATATTCTGTATTGATTCGGATATAAACCTGATAAAATGACCCAACTTTACCATCTCATGCTCTCATTATTATCTTATCCTTTACAGTTACACCTTCCCAGCCTGGCCTGCCCAGACCTGGCCTAGCCCAGCCCACAGTCTCCCCACAGCTCCCACAAGGCAGCCAGCTGGGTCAATCCACAGTCTCCCCACACCTCCCACAAGGCAGCCAGTTGGGTCAGCCCACAGTCTCCCCACACCTCCCACAAGGCAGCCAGCTGGGTCAGCCCTCTAGTGTACCAGCGACAGGTAACTTACCGCTTGATCCAAGTGCCCAGTACTGAGGGCTGTGATAATGTCCATGTATCTATCCATGTGGACAGCAGTGTTTTCTTCAGGGCAAATGAAATGGTGGCCACGCTGTCCTCTCTCATCATTAATTTGGCCAAGGGATTTGTAGATTTTGAGAGAGATTTTAGAAAATTCTCAAATTCTTTTCATCCTCTGTGTAGGAAATAAGGGGAGGGATCTGCATGTGTTCAGTGAAGTTTTGAGGGGGGATTTTGAAATGTAGGATCGGGGAATGGCATGATTGCAAGGTCTAGAGAAAATATTGGGAAAGACGTTACTGTACCATTATTGTGCTACACAATGGCCTAAGTCATTTTTCACACTTCTTAGAACATGTTGGGGGGCTGGGGGGCAAAGTGGGAACATTCTTTGTCATGAGATTTTAGGTCTTAATTGAGACCAAGTCGTAAATGAGAGGGTCTTATCTGGTAGGGTTCAATCTCGGAAGGTCCACTGTATAACTGTAAGACTTATTTAACAGATCGGTCAGATATTAAATTTAACAAATATCGCAGAATTTCACTGTCAACCATGAACACTTTTTTTTTGTATTTAACTTGTTGAAATCTCCACTTGGCTGTTGTGACTTCATTACCGATTTGAGAAAACGCATCACATTTACTGATTTAGGATCTATAAGAGTTGAATGCCCATCAGGGCATCTCCAGGAATTTATTACGGAGGTGGAACAAAGAACTTGAGACTAGCACTGTGACTGTGTGAAGTTGAAGACGATGAGTGTCTGATGGAAGTGGCAGTCAGGCTGCTTCTCTCCACCAAGCTTTGTGTCTGTTATACCTAGTTCCAGATATGTTCTCCCTTACCTTTGACCTTTGTCAGCACAATATTCTCGTGGCATGACCAGTTTTTGTTTTCTTCTTGCTGTCTTGAGATACCTACTAGAGTCCACAAAATGTGACAGCACTGCTAAAGATTGCTGGAGCCCAATTGTGAAAGCCTCTTTGAGCCAATGTAATAAAAAATCCTCCTTGAGCCGCAGGAATGTTCCGTGATGGCCAAGGCTAGTCCACAGGTCCAGTACCACCATTGTGTTAATTTATATACTGTTTACAGTGGAGGCCTTTTATTTAGATGTTTCACAATTTTAATTTAGATGAAAAGGGGTAAAAAAAATTTGGCCTCCCCTTGCAGATCACAGGCCTGCACAAATGAAATCGGGTTTAGCCATTGGGAAACACTGCCTGCAACAATTCCTTTTTTACAAATTCATGACTAAATTTCACGACTTCTGCGTTGCGGTTTTATGTTATACGATTATTTCTATACTCTGCTACAATTGACTCTCATAGTCCATTTTTTTTTTTTTAACAATTAAGCTTCTGCAACCTAAATGCAAGCAACCGAACCAACATAGAACATGGTATCACAAGTCTGAAGACTGTGCCTGATAGACTAAGAGGCTGAAGTCACATAGTCTGATAAAGCAAAGCTCTACATAAATCCTACATAAAATCGAAGCAGTCAGAGTATGCATAAGTCACAGTTTTAGCTAGTGATCATAAACTTCAGTTAGATCAATACCTTTATTCTTTTTCAGTCCCTGGTCAATCTCCAGCCCCTAAACAGCCCTTAACTCCAAGCCAGCCCCCAGCCCTTACCCAGTCATCAGCCCTCAGCCACCCCCCAGTTTCCAGCCAGGGTCAAGGCCAGCAGGAGGGCCACATCTCCATCGAGGCCACAGTAGACAGTGCTTTCACCCAGAACATTATAGAGGAGGTATGTCCGTATGTTGTGTTGGATTCAGTTCTTGATCTCAGTCATGTTGTAAGTACCCTTTGAAAGCACTTTCTCTAGTCCACCCATCTGTATTACTGGAACCTGGCTATAAGATCTTGTCTGAATGCTGTTGATCATGAGCTGTAACATAGCATTGTATACTCTCCAGGGAGTTGAGAAAATTATTCAGTGGTCNCGAAGGATACCAATTTTTTTAGGCTATGTGTGTTCGCAGCCGTGACACTACTCTAGACTAAGAGGCTTAAGTCACATAGTCTGATAAAGCAAAGCTCTACATAAATCCTACATAAAATCAAAACAGTCAGAGTATGCATAATTCACAGTTTTAGCTAGTGATCATAAACTTCAGTTAGATCAATACCTTTATTCTTTTCCAGTCCCAGGTCAGTCTCCAGCCCCTAAACAACCCTTAACTCCAAGCCAGCCCTCAGCCCTCAGCCACCCCCCAGTATCCAGCCAGGGTCAAGGCCAGCAGGAGGGCCACATCTCCATCGAGGCCACAGTAGACAGTGCTTTCACCCAGAACATTATAGAGGAGGTAAGTCCCTGTGTTGTATTGGATTCAGTTCTTGATCTCAGTCATGTTGTAAGTACACTTTGAAAGCATTTTCTCTAGTCCACCCATCTGTATTACTGGAACCTGGCTATAAGATCTTGTCTGAATGCTGTTGATCATGAGCTGTAACATAGCGTTGTACACTCTCCACGGAGTTGAGAAAATTATTCAGTGCTCTGCTAAGGTAATAATATTACATGTGCATGGGTGGGCATTGCCTTGACAAGAGAATCATAAAACATTATTATTATTATGATCATCATTATTGTTTCCTCTCCCTCTCTGTCTATGTCCCATCTGTGCTCAGTGATGGAGAATGACCCGTGGTAGAGTGGTTTGTAGAATCACTCATGCCTATAATATAATAATGAAGTTTAGAAGTCTGCATATCCAGGCAGTTCCTGCCCAAGTTATTTGACACAAGACAAACGCCCCATTTTACAAATGGGCAGGCAAGCAACACACCAGCGGCGAAAGAATACCCAGCGCACCGAAAGGCATCATAGATGAATGCATTAGACTCTGTGAAAAAGTTGGACGATTGGTGAATCGGGCGGATTGAAAAGATCTATCGGAGATTGTATTTCGTTGCTACACATATTCTTTTTTTTAAAAAAAAGGTGCAAAAAATAAAGAGGACTGATGTGTATAGTTACCTTTTGTGTATTTGTCTACGAATTTAGGTGAAAACCGCATGTTTTTACGTTACATAGTTCTCAACAAAATCTTTGACACAAATTTGGCAGAAGCGTTTTATTAATATAGATTGTTGCTTAGGTTTCATCTGTTATTACCGCCTAGTATTTGTACAAGATGGCTACATGCATTTGTTCCTTTCTCGAACAGATTTTGGATTTTGAGCGTGAGCTAAAGCAACTGCGTCAGCGGGCGGGCAGGGAAGTGAAGTCTGTTGGGACGCAGGAGGAGATGCGTCGACTGAGACAAGGGACACAGAAGATGGAGAGCTTCACTGCTGAGATCAAAGACACTACCAAGGTGAGTACATCACAGACTTTCAGCACTCAACACTGCAGGTTTGTCTGACAGCAGGAAATAATGATGATATAGGTAGGTCAGGAATGCCGGTTTTTCTGGCCAAAGCCGGATTTTCAGCTTTTTTTTACAGTTTGAAAGTTTCAGGCTCTTTCCAGCATCACTGGCCGATGGGTGCTCTGGTCAGCCAGCAAGTCCCACTGCCTTATTAGGCTATGGGGTCATTATTAAAATTTTTGAGAAAAAGAAGCAGAAATTGATCCATGTGCTCATGCCTGATGTTTGTGTGTACTTCTGACTGGTGGTGAAACTTCAATTGTTGCTTTAAAGTGACAGCAGTTGAAATATTTGGGATCGCAATTTTTGTCATCCTTGTTGTTAGAGCCATGGATGAGGCTATCAATAATAAAAATAAGCAGAGATTGATTTGTGTGCTCATTCCTCCAGCGTGTGGTTACAACTGGTCAGATTCTTCGATAGAGACCTTGAAGTGACGGCAGTTGAAGACTTCTGACCAAAATTTTTGTCGTACCTGTTGTTTGAGCGGTGGAGGAGAACACCTAAATATAAAGCCTTGACTGTGTGGTGAATACATCCTCTCTGCTGCTAGTTGTGGTGATGGTGAAGGCTGTAATCAGCACTGGGAAGGGTTGCCATCCTACTTTCACTTTCAGAGCATAGGATAAGGATGTGAATATCACATTTATGTGGATTGGAATGAAGGAACCAGGCTTAAAGGCATAATTTTCACGATATTAGAGATGATAATTTGAGGGATGCCTGCGCAAAGGTCTTATCTCTCTTATATAATTCATATAATGATACAATCTTTGCACAGGCACCCCTGGAATCTCAATTGTTTTTGGTGTGTGGTGAATAGTGTGCGAAAACAAGACCAACAAGACAATGGGATCTTGAAATAAGCCACATGTTTTGCAATTTATGGACTCTGCAGTGGGAAAGTTGAGTTTTTTTTAGTCAAATCCAGGTGGCATCTCTGATAGTTACATCAGTCCCCATGTGCTGGGATTTAAACTATGACTTAGATGTTCACTGCAGACTTGCTGATGTCAGAAGAGGGAGTTTGGGGATCATAACTTTTTGCTTATTGTACTTGATAGCCCATCTTCTTGTTGAAACTATGAATGATTTGGTGTAATTTTTCATCCTCAACTGTTTAATAAAAAGATCACAGTTCACCAGTGGTTACCATGTATTTCCCTGAAATTGTTTCATTCGCCCTTTCCGTCTTTGTTCACCAGTGTTCTGCATATTCTCAAACTCTCTTGTATAGCAGCAGCGAACATTCTCTTGCACAGTGGCATAGAGTGTACAATCACAGGGACCTTAACACCAGAGGACACAGTCTCTCATTTGGCTTTAAACAACTGTGTTATCATACATACACATATCGCTTATTATATGTTTCACAAATCTGTGGCTAGTAAGCCAGCCTAGACCATGAAATTCTACCCACAAACTGAATGAGCTAGTCATTATGCTGACGGCACAGAGTCAAATATGGAATGTGTGTGTCAACACACTGTGTGTGTGGCAACCATTGTGTGTGGATTTGATTGAATCCACAAACACTGTTTGTTCTATTAGAAATGGTTGTAATAAACATGTGGTCACTTTAGGCAGATTGATTTTGGAGAAATGTCAACATAGCTAAAATAGCTTCCTCCTGTAGACTGGCACGTGACTAGACAAACTTCATCTTTTTTTTCCAAGTAGCAGAAACTCTTTTCTGTAGCCATTACGCCGAGATTTCAGATGGTCCAGCTGGCAGTGGTATCTTCTCTTTTGGGTTTTTCTTTATCTTTTGTGTTACCTGGTACATTAACTCATTCCATGCCAATTGATGATATATCGCCGATATACGTTGCCGTTGTTTCGCTACTACAGGTCTGGTTTGAAACTTTTTAGTACTCATAAGCAATGACAACTCTTCCTAAACTCCCGTTCATGAAATCGGCGTTAGTTTTGAGTTGTTGGATGCGATTTTTCTTTATGGTAAGAAATAATACTTTTAGAAAATAGGGGCCTGGCAAAAACGTGGAAAACATACTGGCATGGAATGAGTTAACAATGTTCACTTTAGGCAGGTGATCATGTTAGGAAGATTAAATATATAGAAAATAAGAATGGAGGTCCATGATACTTGACTGTCCTGGCAGTTAATTGCAAGAGACAGGTGTTTGTCAGTCCAGGTATGACCGTATGACCAGTTGACTGGCGACATGTATGAAATGAATTTCTCCAATGATGCAGAGGTATCTCTCATGATATGCTGATATTATGACCCACATGTTTGACTGATATCACAACTGATACAATGATGGTTTTTAACCCCAGGAACAACTGCGAGAAGTTCAGGATCAGAAAAGTTTGTGCTTTAGTCTGTTTGCCATGGCAGAGGAATGCCGAAGTAAACAAGAGAGAGACACGGACCCCAACTATCACTCCTTGTTACAGGTCAGTCTTGAGATACTCTTTTACATTCCGCTACTTCTCTGTTTTCGCCTCACTTACTATCACATTTGTTACAGGTCAGTCTTGAGATACTCTTTTACATTCCTCCCTCTGTTTTCATCTCCTTCACCATCACATTTGTTACAGGTCAGTCTTAAGATACTTTTTTACTTGACCCTGCAAAGTGACAAAGGTCATGAAGTGTCTCTTATAGAACAGTCTGCAGTTTCATCATGAACGAGAGGTGTTGGCATCATGTCTAGTTTTTTCTACTGTTTTAATGACTATGACAAAAGCCAAATATATAATTCAACATGTAGCATGCAACCCACATCACCACAAACCCTATCTGCCCCCTTGCAATGTGTCTGTCCTGAATGTGCTATCCCCAGGGTCGTGTGTTGGATCCTGCCAGCAGTGAGAAATTGAAGAATCTCCAGCAGATGTCCCAGGCCCTGGAGCAGAGTGTTGTGGAGGTGGATCGTATTCTGGATACACAGTGGGAGGAACATTTGGCTCGCAAGAAGAGGGAGAAGAGGTGAGAAGTCCTTGGGGGCAGAGGTCATCACAGTTCACAGGTTACTGGAAGGCCCTCTCGGGTGAAAGGTTACTTCTGAAGCATTGCTGTTAAGTGAGAGGTTTTGGTATTGTTTGATGCTTCATATTTACACTCAAGAAAAGCAGGACGTCGTTAACTCAGTGCTGTCAAAGGAACCTGTCCAGAGTTGAAAGTTTTTGAGATATCTTGAGTTTGTTGGTGAAATTTGACCTAGAAATTGTGGGACGTGGGACTTGGGATGAGGGCAGTATAGGAAGTCCAGGGGCTTTCTGAATGTGACGGTGTTTACAATATCTTCAGTTCTGGAAACAAGGAAGTCTGATGATCATCCTGGTAATAAGCACGACGTAATGAGGAGTTAGTGACTTATTCTGTGCTATAAATTGTCCGGCATTCTCTCATCAAAGCCTCAATTTGTGAGAGAGTTGATGAAAAAACTTCTACCACAGTATAGGTCAAATAACATCTTTATTATACCCTTCCCAAAGTGTTGACATTAAAAACTTACAGAAAGGAAATGGAAGAAAATATTGCTTTAATCAGATAGATCCAGGCATTGCATTGAATTCTCAGTTTTTATTGGTAGTGTTAATGTGCTATATTTTCTGTCAGTGTGTGTTGCACCTGCACCAATGCACTATTTAACACTGGTGTGTGAGTTTCTGTGTTAAAGCTATGAGCAGGCAGTACTACTCCAGGTAGGCCACTATGAAAAATTACTACCCTCTGACATCACTATAGGTTTGAAGGTTTGTGACACCTATTAGAAGGGCAAATCACTGATTGTGTACAACCCAATTAATCCGCTAATATATAAAATCCCCCTTTTTGGGGGCCCTGCCAGCCAGTGTTAGGAAGTAGAAATGTGTAAAATGACCTGTGATCTAACTAAAGCATCCAATTTTAAAGTTCCAGGTACAATTTGAGCCTTCTAGAAAAAAAAATAAAATGTGTAGGCCTATGTATTTGCACGCGGTCAAAACCAGCCAAATGAAAAATTGGGGACCAAATCAGAATTTGAGGTGATCTTTTTCAAAAGACATTTGTGAAAAATTTTGGGCGTTGATCCCCCTTTTTATTCCCGTTAAAGGATCGGACAAAAGAAGTACTTTAACCTCCATGGAAGAAATTTCCCCAAATCACAGTGGTATATTTGGAATAACACAAAATGTTAATAGGGCCAGAAGAAGAAAAAACAATAGGTGTCAAAGACCTGAATGGGGATTCCCCATAAAGGGTATAATAATGAAATTCCAGAGTGGGTTTCCTGTGAGATATATCTACAGGGTGGAGATGATGCTGTGAAGTGTCATTAAATTCCTCTCCATGTTAATGTTACTTGGCATGGCCTAAATTCTGAGTCTGAGAAATTCTGAAAGTGAGTGTACCTTCTGGTCAAGATGTTTCAATTTCCACAATTATAACTGGTTTTCCCTTCATGTTCAGGTGAAAGAGATGGTTGTGCCCATATAGTTATCTGTTACAGCGTGTTTATGTTCATGCATCTGCTCTTCTCCAGGCTCCAGACGCCAACAGGAGACACTATCTACAAGTCTATCAGGAACAATCATATCCTGATAGCCAGCCAGAGGAGACAACTGGAGAAGGTGGAGGAACAACTCAGGGCATTGAAGCTCTACAACAAGGTTGCCAGCAGGGACCTGCACTCTCTCAGTCTTGTCACAGGGTACATACATCTTGGATAGTCCCTCTTCCTCAGTTTGGCCTTCTCCCTATCTGTGACGTACTTCGTTTTAGGAACCCAACATTTTGTGTTGCAATATTTTGCCCAGCTTTACTTTACCATAGAGGACTAGTGTTGCACAAAATATAGTAAATACCTCATAACACAAATTCCAGGGCATAACACAAATTCCAGGGGACCACAGAAATGTGTTTGTGTTATCAAGAATTTGTGTAAAGAAGAGTACATTGGGAATAAGGGAGATGGTCCACATGCCAATGGATAAACCAGTCTGGATGGTTACGTTACAGAAGATCAGTGGGGGGGGGGCATGTCTGGCTAAGACGTTGGGGGAGGCAAAGCCATTACGTAGTGATGGTGGAGCATCGTGGGTGGAAAACGTGGCGCTGGCAGTGCAAGCGAAAAAGGAGAGTTCAAGCAAAAACAATTGTGTGTCCCAAAAGTTGTTAGCGTTATCGAGATCCTTTAGAATTTTAGTTTGTGTAAATGGAATTTGGAATTCATAGATTATAGAGCAAAAAAAAATTTTATCAGTTTATAACTGTAGAAGTAACAAATTTTATCTGTTGTTAATTGTAGAGGCCAGAGGTGTTATCCGTATTTAACCATAGACGTCAGAAATTTTATCCATTATTATAGCAGAGGTAAAAAATTTTTATCAGTTTTTAACTGTAGAGGTAAAAAATTTGATCCATTATTAACTGCAGAAGTCAGAAAATTTTATCAGTTTTTAAAATCAGTTTTTTAGTCAGAAATTTTATCACATGACAGAGAGGGGGAAGTAATGTCATACGATATTAGAAGTCGATTTTGAATTCAGTGTCACTTCTGAGATGCTGTAGCAAGTTGTCAGATTGTCCTCTGTGGGGCCTCTTGTTAATCATAATTTTATGATTTCTTCTTGTTAAAAGAGACAAGATGTCACCCCTGAAGGGCTCTCAGAAGCCTGAAGTGACCTTGACTTCGGCAGTAGCCAGTGGGATGACCCCTGAGAAAATAGCCAAACTGAGGGACGTTCTATCACAGAGGAAAGTGCCTCGGGTCAAATCCACATCCCCAGGTAAGACTACGTGGCAGGCAAATACACTAAGGAATAGGCAGTCTCAATCTTAGAGGACAACTCATCATTCCCCTTGATGAGCACATCCCGTCATTTTTTCAACCATTGTCTAGTTCCCTAAGGACTTTCTAATTGACTAACATAATTCTGTGCACACATTTTGGTGTAGATTTCTCGGGCGGAAAATGACACTAAGTATACATTCGCCATACTAAGTATACATTCGCCATCAGTTCTATACTGCACAAGGATGTTTACAGTGTACACATGCTTTGAAATTTAAAACACATTTAATTTCAAAAGCAGCCATAGGAATATCATCCCTGCAGTGCAAGATATACCTCATTCAGACTGGCATTGTCAAAAACTCCTGGGGAGCTAGGGCTCTGTGAGTTCTTAAATGTCTTTTAATATATTAAAGTCCTTAGTAAGTGTGTAATTTTCATAAAATTGGACAGAGTCCATACATTTTCTTTTAAACAGCTCCTAAACTGTGCCAGTAGTAAAGAATATATTAAAGCAGCGGTCTGCATAATTTTGCTAAAATGCGGTGAAATAAAAAAAAACTCTGTGCTACGTGTTCATTTATGTGGTAAGTTATTACTTCTTTATTGCTTAAGAGATAGCTTTGTTTCTTACTTATTTATGAGAATGAATTATTTGTAGTTCTGATATTAGAAAAGCAGAGGTCTCAGGCTGAGGAGCAAAGTCTGCATGAATTCACTTGAAGGCACAAAAGGTTCAGAGAATTTAGGAACAGTGAGTGGCATCCCTGATTATTTCAAGAAATGTGAATATTTCTCTCTAGATAACCTGTATTTTGATACAGGATAACTACTACATTTCTGTTTTCAGGAAATGAAGTCTAGTCAGCGATCTATTGGTGTATGACTTGTTTGATATTTGCAGTCAGTTCCTTTGATCTGAAGATTCTGGGTTTTTGTTTTTCTTTCTTTGGCAGCCAACCTGTCCATTTCACGGATAGTCAGTCTTACACCGGTCAAGATGGTCACTCCCAGCCCCCAACAGCAGCCCCAGCACTATCAAGACAGGAAACATCATCTGCGGCCACAGCAGACCCCCTCAGGCCCCCCACCCTCCCAGTTAGGACTACCTTCTGGTCAACTGAGGTTTAATACTAGTAAGTTCCTTCTGGGTCAGGTTCTGTCACAGCACTCCTCCCCATGTCTTCACTACACTTGTCCCTAAGTTTTCACTGTACTCCTTGTCTTCACTACTTTCCTCCAAATAATATTTCACTGCTTTCCTCCCCATATTATTTTCACTGCTTTCCTCCCCATGTCTTCACTACACTTGTCCCGAAGTTTTCACTTTATTCCTTGTCTTCACTACATTCCTTCTTATATTATTTTCACTACTTTCCTCCCCATGTCTTCACTACTCTTGTCCCTAAATTTTCACTGTACTCCTTGTCTTCACTACATTCCTCCTTATATTATTTTCACTACTTTCCTCCCCATGTCTTCACTACACTCTTCCCTATCTCTTCATTTTGCTCTGCCTGACGTCTTCACTACACTCCTCCCGAAGTCCTCACTACACTCCTTCCTATGTTTTCACTACATTCCTCCCAGTGTCTTTGCTACTCCCTTTGGTTCACAGGCAGATCATGGTCATATCTAAAGTTTTGGTTTGGGCCGATACTGGGCAAGAAAACTAAACTTTGTATGTAAATTAGTACTTGACTGGCTCATGATGTTTTACCAAACCAATAGCAAAATAGTTCAAAACTTTCATAGAAGCAACTCCCCTTCGTAGGATATTGGTATAGATAAGACATTCAAATATTAATGTTACATCGTGAAGAGTTCTGATAGATCATGTAAAACTGGAGCACCAAAACTGATAATAAAAGTAAAGGATGTTCTTATGATATGTCCATAGAAATTCAGCCTGAACTTCTTTCGTGGTCACCAAAACACCTTGCTATTGGCTTAATAAAATTTGTGGCTCTTCAGTCACCTTCTGCCTGTTGAAATGTGGAGGTAGTAATCACTTACTTTTGAAGAAAGAAATTATTTTGCACCAGAGTTATGGGTCTAAATTCCATTATTTATTTATTTATTTGCCCTTATCTAATGTTCAGATGAAAAAAACTACATAAAACCATTCAGTTATAACCATCCTAACTTCTTCAAAACAAAGCAGCTCTTTGACAGCTTACACTATAAAGTCATTGGTCAGAAATTTAGTCGTATGGGTGTCATACATTTATTATGAAAGTGTTTGCCTGAGAACTGGGAGTATGTGATGATATATGTCCTTCCACTGTTTCTTATCTTTATTGTTCTTGACACTACAGGTTGCAGGAGCCAAATTGTAAAAGCTTCTTTGAGCCATTTAATAAAAATTTCTTCTCTAACCACAGGAACGTTCCGAGATGGCCAAGACTAGTCTGCAGGTCTGGTGCCATCACTGTGCTCAAATTATATACTGTTTACGGTGGGGATCCTTCGGTTAGATTTTTCACAATTTTAAATTACATGAAAAGGGGTTAAAAATTTGGCCTTCTTTTGCAGATCACAGGTCCGCACAAATGAAATCCGCTGAAGCCATTGGGAAACACTGCCTGCAACAATTATTTTTTTACAAATTCAAAACTGAATTTCACCACTTTTGCGGTGTGGTTTCATGTTATATGATTATTTCTACACAATCTGTCCAAAGGACAGATTTTATACTCTGCTACTAACGACTCGGATAGTCCAGTTTTTTTGACCAATTAGGCTCCTGCAACCTTAATGAATAATATGCTTTTTAAACATGTTAAAATGGACTTGCAGACTTTTGGTCAAGACATTCTACAGTGCTGGGTAAAATATTACAAGAATTGGTTCACTCATTGACAAGCCTGAGAGATTTAAATAACATTATCAACTTCAGTAAATTGAAAAGAAAATCTTACCTTTTAAGTGGAGCAGGTTCATACAACCTCATGTTGTTTCTTCCATACACTGAGTTTCTGAAGCTGCAAGTGTGTTGCATGTCTTGCCCAAACAGTCCTAATAAAACATCTGGGCAACCTGTAATAAAGGTATGGGTACAAATTACTGTGTGACAGTG
>JAWQUT010000493.1:61517-81924 GCA_033807755.1 Ellobium chinense
CCGAGATGGCCAAGACTAGTCTGCAGGTCTGGTGCCATCACTGTGCTCAAATTATTTACTGTTTACGGTGGGGATCCTTCGGTTAGATTTTTCACAATTTTAAATTACATGAAAAGGGGTTAAAAATTTGGCCTTCTTTTGCAGATCACAGGTCCGCACAAATGAAATCCGCTGAAGCCATTGGGAAACACTGCCTGCAACAATTATTTTTTTACAAATTCAAAACTGAATTTCACCACTTTTGCGGTGTGGTTTCATGTTATATGATTATTTCTACACAGATTTTATACTCTGCTACTAACGACTCGGATAGTCCAGTTTTTTTTGACCAATTAGGCTCCTGCAACCTCAAGTCATTTGTCACATTTCTGAGAGAACGTGGGTGAAATGTTTTTATGGCAAGGCCACAAAGAGTGGGTGTATATCTTTGGAACTGCAGTTTTGGTAGAAAAATACTGACACATTCTAATCCTCACAACCTGTCACCCTGGCCTTGAGCTCACAAACAACATCATACCCTTTTTAAAAATGGCTTAAGTCAGATAGATGCCATTTTTAAAGCATAGTGCCAATATTTTGTGAGCTGTAAGTAAAGATATTCTAAGCCGCCACTACTTCTAAGTGAGGACTATACAAGATGTCATCTCAATGTCTGTGTGATCTACAACCATTTGGTATGTCAGAAATTGAGTGTAAACAGGGGCGTAGCATAATGGTAGTCAAATAGTCATTGACAACCACTAGGTAAAGGAAAGCCTTACTTATAAGATGTAAAAAAAGAAAAACCACAGATACCTAAAAATAATTGACATGCCAGTCCCCATCGACTGTTATGAATTCACAGCTTAGCAGATTAAGCCAAAAAAATAAAAGGTGCCATGCAAGTCATCTCACATTTTTTACTATAGAAGTCAACCCATAGGGCCACACCTCTTCTATCGTACTAGTACCCCAAATGCAGCTCAGATTGGCTAGCCAAATAGTCACTTGGGAAGTTTGACTACTAAGGTAGACTGGCGGGCAGCTTCTCTTCTACTGTATTATACACCAAAAAATAATCACTCGCAATCAGACCGAGCCCCAAAGGCTTCCTCGGGTAGTGTTAAAATTTCCATGCCTGTAGGCAAAAATCTAAATGCCTACAGAAGTACGGAAGACAAACGAGATCAGTTAGGAAGTCAGATGACTGACTGTCTCTTTCCCAATTGGCCGAAGTGAAATGAGGCATACATGTTCATCTCAGTGCCAGGGTTGCCAGACTTAGCTCTTTTGGAGCCAAATACCGGATATTTGTCTCTTTTAAAAAGCCCTTGGCTCTCAGATAACTGATTTGTATGTTGTTTTTTTCTTTGGCTCAACAAATTGACTCACTTTCTGTTAAAATTTCAAAAAAAAATCTATTTCTCTCAGAATGGTATTCAATATGATCAGGTTTAGAAAAGGGCCGTGTGCACCACCGTAATGCACTGTATTTTAGTGGAAGAATAAAGTGTCCCCATGAGAGCAATTTCAGAGCTAACCAACACCAGCTGTTGGTGAAAAATGTTGGGCTAATGAGTCTATTACTGTTGCTTTAATGGCACATTGTTATGTGCACAGGCCCCCCNCATTTATACAGTAATTATAGAGAAAACACTGTTAACTCTTAATACCCTTGTCTCCTGTGCACAGCTGGTCCAGGTCAGGGTGTGTTTGGTCTGTCTGGCAGTTCAGTATTTGGATCTCTCACCACTGGAAGCGCCGGACCTCCCTCTGCCAGTGCTCCTCTCTTCAAATTACCCCAGACCTCCGGTGCTGCCAGTCAAGGTGGGTTCACTCTCGAGACAAACTCCTAATAGTAATTAGGGACTGTGGACAGACTCTGTTGGTCCCAGCATGTATTATGATAACCATGACCCCTGTGTATGTTCATAAGCAATAAATTCCTGACGGTGACATGATGAACTTTGACCTTTTTGAGTATCCATGTGAAGATGACTCTAACCTGACATTCATGACTTCTGTCTGTTTATGTGAAGTTGATGTTGTGATTTTGACAGCTGCGTTATTTACATGTTTGCCAGCATTCCTGCCTGTGAAGACGACTGTCCAGACTTCCACAGGACCAGGAGTGACCACCACCACCCCTGGGCCCCCAACAGCTTCGAAAGATTTATTTGGCATCAAGACATCGCAGACCTCGCCTGCTGCTCCAGCTGGTAAGTCCCAAGTGTCGTTTTGTCGTTGTGCCATTGTGCTTTGAAAATAGCTCAAGTCATTTGTCACATTTCTGAGAGATCGTGGGTGAAATGTTTTTATGGCAAGGCCACAAAGAGTCGGTGTATATCTTTGGAACTGCAGTTTTGGTGGAAAAATGCTGACACATTCTAATCCTCACAACCTGTCACCCTGGCCTTGAGCTCACAAACAATGTCATACCCTTTATAATACCCTCTCAATACAAGAATCACACGATGGTTTTGATCCTGTCTGTATCTCTGAACAAATATTTGAGAGTACAGAAGACATGTACAATCAAAGTTGACCGTTGGAAAAAATTTCTTGTGTCACACTCATTCCACATTCACCAAGTGATTTTTTGATGATATGAGTTGTTTATATTACTGTGATCTTTCACTATCCTCTTTTTTTCCTGTGAAGTCAAATGTAAAGTTTTGACTGCTTATTATATACCAGTTTTACAGGCTTGATCACCTCTGCCTCACTGTTTTATTTTGCTTTGAGCAGCAGGCTGAGTGTGCTAAATGTCTCAAAACCTCGAAAATTTCCTTAACCGAATGTGGAATGAGTGTGACGATTTTATTGTGGGCTAATGGGGTTGTTTTTTTTTTATTGCTCAGAGCAAGGTTTGACTCGGTCTGGAAGTAATGGCTTCAACTTCACTGCCAGCAAATTCGGGAATACCTCCTCCACCTCCGGTGTATTTACATTTGGCAAGACTACAGCTACAACCAGTGGCTCCAGTGCTGCTACAGCAACAACGACCACAACCACAAGCACGCATGCTGCAGCATCTACTGGTCCTGTTAATACTGGTGGTGTGACTATGCCTTCTGTCTTTGGACAAAAAGCTGATGCAAAAACAGGTTCCCATGATAGTTCAGTATTTATGATTACATCTCTTTTACCTATCTAGATTTTCATCATTTATCTCTTTCATCTCTGATTTGTATGTATGCCCAAAGGAAGAGAGACATGTGTTTTCCCTGCTATTATGGTATAGAGGCACAAAAGCTATCTGCCTCTGTGTTGTACCACAGAGTGAACTTCACCTCAGTCATGCCTTTAACCAGTGACTATCTGGCATCACATCCAAGATACAATATAAACACAGGAAGTGACTCTTATATCTCTATGCCACACTTACAGCCATTTGTAGGCCAGAGTTTGACATTACGAAAAGACTTTATACACAGAGTGTCTTTTCACATTGCCAGATATTTTGACATGCTCTGTGAGGCCTTGGCTATTGGCCTTTATGTGGTGGGAATTCCATTTATGTTTGTTCTGTCACAGTTTTACATATTAAAATGGTGATGTATTATTTCTATTATATCCTATCTTTTTTTTTTTCCTTTTTCACTATTTTGATGACCCAGGGACTTACTGATAATACTAGTTGTTATATTCGTAAAAAATAAAAGGAGTGGATCATAACATGATAATGTAGTCACCATCTGTTTTCGGTAATTTTCTGGTATTTTCAGTTTTAGTCATTGACATGTCAGTTCAAACTTTGAACCGTCTTCTCTCTCCCATCACCATGAGCATTTGTAGATTATCTGAAGCACGTCAGGTCTGTCCTTTCATGTCTGTGACAGAAATAAGACTGACCAAATCTTCTGCGTCTGTTATCTCAGGTGTGACATTTGGCGGTCCAGCCTTGTTTGGTGAGAAGCTTTCAGATCCTGCAACCTCCGCCAGTAGATCCGGATCTCTGTTTGGGTCTGTGGCTACACCTTCCAAGACGGTGGGATTTTCAGATCTGACAGGAAAAGCCAGCCCGGACGCAGAGAATAAAAGCAGTGTAACCACAGGGGGAGGTGGGTGGAAAACTATAGGAATTTCCAGAGATGTCAATCACAAAATACAATTTACTGGACATTTTTAACATCAGTGTGAGAAATACAACCCACCACTTGGAAAACTCATCTAATGTTTTGGAAGTGAAACCTCTTCAAGACCAGAAGTTATGTTTTGGAAGAAATCTTCCTCTTCTTTTGAATTGTCCGGATAGATTTTTAAGATCAATGTCAGTTTCAGCTAGGAACGTGACACAGTCATTCAATCTGTCAGAATTCCCTGAAACAAATTCTGAAGTCTTTTAACAGCCGGAGTCTTCTTGTTGAATCCTGACTATCGAGTAGATGCATATTGAGATTGTCTTATCTTGAATATCCAGTGCCTATTTGCAAAGATGGAATGAAATAATGAATTACTGTTCCTTTACTTCAGCAAGCCAAGCCTCTACTCAGGAAGACACCACCCCTGCACCATCACAGTCATCTCCAGCAGCCACCACCACTACAACTACATCCACAGCAACATCTGCAACAACAACAGTGCCCAGCCCGACCAGCGCATTTAGCTTCGGCCAGGCAACAGCTGTCCCAGACTCCTCACCAGGAGGAACAGGAAGTAAGTGCTTTTTGGGTTTGTGACACCTATTAGAAGGGCAAATCACTCATTGTATACAACCCAATTAATCCACTAATATATAAAATCCCCCTTTTTTGGGGCCCTGCCAGCCAGTGTTAGGGTGTAGAAATGTGTGAAATGACCTGTGATCTAAATAAAGCATCTAATTTGAAAGTTTCAGGTACAATTTGAGCCTTCTAGATTAAAAAATAAAATGTGTAGGCCTATGTATTCGCACGCGGTCAAAACCAGCCAAATGAAAAATTGGGGACCAAATCAGAATTTGAGGTGACCTTTTTCAAAAGACATTTGTGAAAAATTGTGGGCATTGACCCCCCTTTTATTCCCGTTAAAAGATCGGGCAAAAGAAGACTTTAACCTCCTTGGAAGAAATTTCCCCAAATCACAGTGGTATATTTAGAATAACACAAAATGTTAATAGGGCCAAAAGAAGAAAAAACAAGGTGTCAAAGACCTTTGTTCTTCAGGGGAGGGAACTGGGAAGGAAGTAGAGTCTTACTACTGAGCCAACACAGTGAAAGAAACAGTTTTGTATAGTGAACATCGGATCTAGCGAGGTTGCCGGGACCAACCTTTAGTCCTCATTGAAGCTGAGGTCTCGTTGAATGCCAGGTCTCTGCAAAGTCATGTGAAAACTGCCCGGTCTCTAGTGAGAACTTTCAGCTAAAAGGGTATTTAACTTTTCACTCCAAAAATATGACTGGTTGTTTCCCTTGACCCCAGACACCATTGGTGTGACAACGTCGTGAGCTGATATATGTACCGATTATTTATTTTTTTTTTTTTTTTTTTTNNNTTTTTTTTTTTTTTTTGTGGAGGGGAGGGGTAGGGTGAAACAAAGCAGTGTAAAATGTTGAGAAACGCATGGTTTCAATCACCGTCTCAAGAGTCTGTGATTAAAATTTCACCCAGCATAATGATTAGTCCAAACAAAAGGCTTGGTCATTCATTAGCCGAGCATATCGTTCCATCGTCCATTCCCCTCCCTTCTCCTCGCCCTTGCATTGCAGAGACTTTTTTTCTATGGAAAAGTTTTGCTGGGCTTTTATATCAGTCTGTCGCTTGATGTAGTCAGATATGACTTCAACCTTATTTTGACTTCAGCCTTATTTTGACTTCAGCCTTATTTTGACTTCAGCCTTATTTTGACTTCAGCCTTATTTTGACTGCTTGCAAGAAATACAGTTAGTTATGCTTAAGCTCGCAATTTAATGCTGGCCTTAGATTTGGAGTGTTAGTACAATTGTACTAAATTTAAATTAATTGTACAGTTTGTACGCACAATTGTACCAATTTCACAATCTGTCATCAGGTAAAATGGTGATCAACTAAATGTTATAGCCATCAGTGGCACAGTTATGAAATTACATAGGCTTAATGGAGCAAGCATCCTCTCAATTTCATTATTCTAATGTATCCTGACAGCCAGCAAACCTGCAACAGGCACAACAACTACCAGTAGTCTATTTGGAGGGAGCTCTGCCCCCAGTACATTTACCACAGTCTTTGGAGAGGGGTCAGCTCCCACTGCGTCTACCAAACTGTTTGGGGCTGGATCGTCTCCCAGTACAACTAGCAGTGTGTTTGGAGGAGGCCAAGCCCCCAGTGTGCCCACCCCAGGCACAGCCCCCAGCGTATTTGGAGGCAAGTCTCCCACCCAGGGTGAAAGATTCAGCTTCGGTACTACTCCCTCCACAACAACGGCCGGCACCTCATCAACAGCCGTCTCCTCATCAGCAGCCGTCACCTCAGCAACAGGTTGGACCTGAGCATGTCACTTTTACCTCTCTTTTAACCATTTACCCCCTACAGTCGCCGCGGGTCGCCGCTATCGGTAAACCCCTACAGTCGCTGCAGGTCGCCGTTTTAGATTTGTTTCGTTGTGGACGGCATTGCACGTTCTGAATGTCGCCAAACGGAAATAAAAATTGTGTAATCGGAAGCTGCGGAAAACGAACTTCCTTCCAGTGTTTGTTTGGAGAAAATCGGGCGAATGGTTGCTTCTCTGTAATTTTGTTGAAGTTGTCATAGATTTTTTGGCTTTGTTTGAGGTGAAGTAGGATGCTTTACACCTCTATCGTGAAGCTTTATGATGGAAACATGTATGCGACAGTGAATGGGTGCAACCTGTGCCGGATTAGATTTTTTTTTTTTAAATTTTTTTTTTAAAAAGTCATATTTTTTTTAGAGTTATCTCTCTTCTCTTAGGGATTGGGAATTCGTCTTGGGCAGGTGGCTTAGGGGGTAAATGGTTAAACTCTTGTTCTATTTTAAACCTACTGCTGTTCATCAAAAGTCATGTGTTGAAATACTAGGCATGGTGAACACAGTGAAATCTTGATAGTAAGTAATTATTTAATGAGTATACTTGATATGGTATGAATTTCACTAGCATGTATTTAATTTCATTCTATCATTTCATTATTTAGGTAGATGTGGATATTAAGTATTCCTCAATAATAAGTATACTATTTCCATGTGCCAAGGGCATATTTATTGTGGACGTTATTATCCATTGTACGTGCACTGCACTGCATTTGTTAGGAAGAAATTTGAATATTTTGGTTATCTTCCTTACATCTCTCAAATGAAAAGTAGTCTGGTGGTTTAGGATGTTTTTGACAAGGAAGAAAAAGTAATATAGAGCAATAAAGGCTGATACTAAGATCTGAGAGTCAAGTGTGCTGTTTGTTGACTTGGTGCATTCTATAGCAACTCTCTGTGATCACTAGTGCTCATTCCTCTATGATAACGCAACAGACAGTGGTGAAGATAAAAATACCAGGGTTCATAGAGTCTTTACAAGTCCTTGATGTTTGCAAAACACTAACTAAGTGAGTGTTCATTAATATATAGAAGTGAGTGTTCATTAAGATATAGAAGTGAGTGTTCATTAAGATATAGAAGTGAGTGTTCATTAGGATATATAGAAGTGAGTGTTCATTAAGATATAGAAGTGAGTGTTTATTAAGATATATAGAAGTGAGTGTTCATTAAGATATAGAAGTGAGTGTTCATTGAGATATAGAAGTGAGTGTTCATTAAGATATAGAAGTGAGTGTTCATTAAGATATATAGAAGTGAGTGTTCATTAAGATGTATAGAAGTGAGTGTTCATTAAGATATATAGAAGTGAGTGTTCATTAAGATATAGAAGTGAGTGTTCATTAAGATGTAGAAGTGAGTGTTCATTAAGATTAAGGAAGTAATTAGTAGATGCTTGATGCAACTTGTGGATC
Organism: Ellobium chinense; assembly: GCA_033807755.1. NCBI lineage: Eukaryota > Metazoa > Mollusca > Gastropoda > Ellobiida > Ellobiidae > Ellobium > Ellobium chinense. The sequence continues at coordinate 69,416 of JAWQUT010000493.1, forward strand.
AACTTTTTGTATGTCAAAATTTCCTTTCTTCTCAGGCTTCAGTTTTATTGCGGCTGCTGCTTCTGCATCCACACCAACATCAGCAGCATCAGCTCCAGCAACAGAAGCGACAGCAACAACGACAACAGCCGCAGTTGTCAGCACTCCTTCCGCAACCACAACAGCCAGCAGTGAGAAGCAGCCACCTGTGTTTGGTGGTGCTGGTTCAACCATGTCTCCATCCAGCACATCTGATGTATGTCTTTATTCATTTCTTATGTGTATTCTTTCCCTGAGGTGTCTGTCATGCATGTTACATGGCTGGCTAACATTATGGAACTGCTGGAATTCCCAGTTACGACTATTCTGTTTTTTACTGGAGCTCCCTGAAGTCTCCCACAGGCCTGTTTCTCGTAACTTCTCACTGTGATAGAAGATTTGTTGAAAACATGAGGCAGTTTTGACTTGCAAAAAGAGAAAAACACGCTGCAATTATGATCTTGCACACTCAGAATTTGTTTAAAGTTTTCATCAGTGAAAACAGAAATGAAGGGTATTTGTAAAGTCTACTGTGTCAAGCACATGTTGTTCAGGCATTCTGGTTAAGCCTTGAGACTGGAAAAGATCTTTGCATTTAATTTCACAAATCTCAAAAGACAATATGATAGAGTCTTCCTGATGTCATAGATTCTGAACTGCTCTGGACTGTGATGTGATTTCAAGATACTTAATGCTGGCTCATCTCAAAGCTGGAAAGTAGGGAAAAAAAAGGAAACAAGTCTCAAACAATATCACAAGTTTTCTCTTGCATGATGTTGGACACTTTCCAATCTGTATTTTGCTACATGGAACACTTTGAATATAATAATATACATGTACTGTGTATGAATGTATATATGTGTGTGGAGCATATGAAATACGAACATGCTTGATGCACTGGATACTGGATTGTTTTTCATCCCAAATTTTCCTCTTTAGTGGTACATGTTTGGTTAATACGTAATGTTGTTAACTCATTGGAGTCGTGCTGCAAAACGGTTTGCGGCACTTCTTACAGCTCTTGGCGTCGTGCCGCATGTATGGATGTGGCAATATTTATAGCGCTGTTTTGTGTCTTGTGGGTCAAAGGGCTGCAACTAAGAATAACACTATGATCCATGGCCCTAATTGTTATTAGAATGAGTTCCCTTAATGAATTGGAACTCGTTTGGTGGGGAAAATACATTTTTTTTTAGCGTGCCCTTTTCAACTCCGTTTTGTTGACACAAGATGGCTAGACAAAGTCATAGACTGAAAACGACCGAAGTTCTAGAGTTGGTGATGGAGGAAGGTTTGGATGAGGAAAGCGATTTGTTGTGCGAAGATAATGGAAGACAAATTATCGATGACAGTGACGATGAAATGTGGCGGAAGAGTCAAAGAAAAAAAAATTTAAAAATCACCCCATACAGGTACCTGAACCCAGCTAATAACTGAAAACTCAGCAAATGATGTCAAAAATCACTGTACTCAATCATGCAGATCACATATTCAGCTCACAAAAAATGTATAGGTATGCTAGGTTCCTCCAAATACTTTACAAAATACAGGTACCTAAAAAATGGTAAAAATAGAGCGGCAGCAGGTGTTGCAATATTTAAATAAGCCTCGACTCCAATGAGTTAATAAGTACTTTTTTTGGTCAGTCCCAAGGTGTACATATTATCCACGCCTCAGTGTATAGTCTGTCACTTTAAGCCACTGTTAATCTTTATTATTCATTTTGTCTATTTTTTTCTATAGTTTTATCTGTTATTGGGTACCACAGTATGTCACAATATATTAAGTTAGCTGTACCATGATAGTTAGTTTATGTGCTATGAGCACAAATAAAAATTGAAGACATGTGTAATTAATTAATGAAAATTCCGTTTCCTGTATCAGACATGGGTGTTGTCTGTGCTGACGTGATTTAATCACTATTGCCATTTACATCTCCAGAGCACTGATGCAACTGCAAGCGGGGCACCACCCTCCATACAGTCCAGCTCTGTCCCTACCACCTCCACAGCATCCACCACTGCCTCTTCTACAACAGCAACTGCTACAGCACCATTGTTTGGCAGTGGAGAGAGCACAGCGACAAACTCCAGCCTGTTTGGAGGGGGTCAGTCTACCCCAACACCTTCCCTATTTGCTGGTGCTGCAGTCACAACAAGCACAGCTCCTTCTTTGTTTGGTGGTGCCTCAGCCACTTCCAGCTCAGCACCACTGTTTGGCACCACAGCCACCACCCCTGCTACAACTGCAACGACCACATCAGCATTTGGAGGTTTGGGTTCATCGGTGTTTGGTGGCGGTACCAACAGCAGCAGTTCAGCTTCATTGTTTGGTGGTTCTACTACTTCGTCAGCATCATCAGTTCCAACATTCGGCTTTGGTGGAACATCCGGGACTTCAGCTCCTTCTGGTGAGCTGGGCTGTTAGTTCAGGCATTTGGTGGATGACATGGGGGCAAATCAGTTGTTGTTAGTTGAGAGATTTGGTGGGTGATATGGGGGCAGATCACTTGTTGTTAGTTGAGGGATTGGGTGGGTGACGTGGGGGCAAATCACTTGTTATTAGTTGAGGGATTGGGTGGGTGACATGGGGGCAAATCACTTGTTATTAGTTGAGGGATTGGGTGGGTGACATGGGGGCAAATCACTTGTTATTAGTTGAGGGATTGGGTGGGTGACGTGGGGGCAAATCACTTGTTATTAGTTGAGGGATTGGGTGGGTGACGTGGGGGCAAATCACTTGTTATTAGTTGAGGGATTGGGTGGGTGACGTGGGGGCAAATCACTTGTTATTAGTTGAGGGATTGGGTGGGTGACGTGGGGGCAAATCACTTGTTATTAGTTGAGGGATTGGGTGGGTGACGTGGGGGCAAATCACTTGTTATTAGTTGAGGGATTGGGTGGGTGACGTGGGGGCAAATCACTTGTTATTAGTTGAGGGATTGGGTGGGTGACGTGGGGGCAAATCACTTGTTATTAGTTGAGGGATTGGGTGGGTGACGTGGGGGCAAATCACTTGTTGTTAGTTGAGGGATTGGGTGGATGACGTGGGGGCAAAAATCACTTGTTGTTAGTTGAGGGATTTGGTGGTTGACATGGGGGCAAATCACTTGTTGTTAGTTGAGGGATTGGGTGGATGACGTGGGGGCAAATCACTTGTTGTTAGTTAAGGGATTGGGTGGATGACGTGGGGGCAAATCACTTATTGTTAGTTGAGGGATTGGGTGGGTGACGTGGGGGCAAATCACTTATTGTAGTTGAGGGATTGGGTGGGTGACGTGGGGGCAAATCACTTGTTGTTAGTTGAGGGATTGGGTGGGTGACATGGGGGCAAATCACTTGTTGTTAGTTGAGAGATTGGGTGGGTGACGTGGGGGTAAATCACTTGTTGTTAGTTGAGGGATTGGGTGGATGACGTGGGGGCAAATCACTTGTTGTTAGTTGAGGGATTGGGTGGGTGACGTGGGGGCAAATCACTTGTTGTTAGTTGAGGGATTGGGTGGGTGACATGGGGGCAAATCACTTGTTGTTAGTTGAGAGATTGGGTGGGTGACATGGGGGCAAATCACTTGTTATTAGTTGAGAGATTGGGTGGATGACATGGGGGCAAATCACTTGTTATTAGTTGAGAGATTGGGTGGGTGACATGGGGGTAAATCACTTGTTATTAGTTGAGAGATTGGGTGGGTGACATGGGGGCAAATCACTTGTTGTTAGGTGAGAGACTGGGGGAGGGGGGAATGACTTTGGGGCAAATCTTTTGTGATGAGCAGGGACTGTTGTTATGAGGGGAGGGGAGGGGAGAGGCTGCATGAGGACAAATCAGTCCTGGTGAGCAGGGGCTGTGTTAGTTGGGGGAATTCGGGGAGGAGGAGAGGATGATATGGGAGTAAATCACTTTGAATGAGCAGGGGCTGCTGTTAGTTGAGGGACTAGGAAAATGTCGTACAGTTGAATCCACATTATTTAATTTTGCTTGGACTGAAGCAAGGGGTTTGAATTGTCAGAGTCTGAGTCATGATTTGAACAATGGAAGCTCATGTAATTGTATCTGCGTTATATGAATTCATAGTATTCTCTATCATGGTGGGAAATTTGGATAAACTCACTTCCTTTAGGCCTTACTGTGCCTTTCTCTCCCTGAAAATGCTGTTTTGGGTGAGACATGACTGGGTTTGGGAAGCCTCAAGATAGGCTGCTTGAGAATAAAGAAAAGGGCACCTTGTTGTTCCTGTCCTGTAATAAATCCTCGTCCCCTTCCCAGTCTCTCTCATCTGTACTGCTGCGCATGAGCTGTGCCCATCTTGCCATTAGGTCTGAGTGAGTTCATACGAAAAGAAAGGCACAAACTGCTTGAGTAAAGAATCCGCCTGAATGACTTGCTGGACTGTTTTTGTTTTTGTTTTCCCAGTCTTATTTCCAGTACATCATCTGATAGTTTTGCACATACTTTCAGCATATTTTGTCATTCTGAATGATATCTAAAAATGTTAAATCCCAGTATGAATTACTCAGTGGAGACCCACTGTAACTTGGCTGCAGTTTAATGCTGGTCATGGAAGTTTCTGCGTTGCGTTGTTTTGCTACTTCCAAGTCAAAAAAAGTATTGTGCATGGGTAGTGTTTAGGCAGTCTAAATAACCAGGCGTTATTGAAGATTCTCCAAATTTTACTTCAAGACAAGTATGACTAGCACATACAGTAGCCCTTGCACAATGTGTCATGGAGCTTGTGATTATTGATTGATTGTTTGAGCTTGTGCTCTCATCTGCCATACTTTTCCTTCTCCTGCCTTGTCACTCGTACTGCAGCCTAAAATAATACACATGGCCTTATTCAACATGGCCTTATTCAACATGGCCTTATTCAACATGGCCTTATTTAACATGGCCTTATTTAACATGGCCTTATTCAACATGGCCTTATTTAACATGGCCTTATTTAACATGGCCTTATTTAACATGGCCTTGTTCAACATGGCCTTATTCAACATGGCCTTATTTAACTCACTTTGGCCCAGTGTTTGCTCACTGCTTCAGCTTTATTTCACTCACTGCACAGTTTATTGTGTTTTCCATGCAGGAGAACATCTAAACGGATGTTGTTATTGAGTCTTCACTAATCCAGTCGAATTAAATAAAACCATGGTGCCCAGCTTCAAATAACGGGAATGATTTCACTGAGCTCAAAGAAGGAATAGAAATGAAACTTTGTGCTCTGTTGAATGAAGAAGAAATTGAATAATCGGAGTTGGAATGTTATGGATTCAACTGTATGTACAATAGACCAGCTGGATTTGACAGAATCATTACCATTCTCATCTGCCTTCTTGCCATCATGGCGAAAAATTACAGTTGTCATCACCAAGGGAGAGACTACACCTCACCTCTTTGATACTTATTTTCACACCTGTTTTCCATTTAGTTTATTTATTCCTTTTATGTCCATTTATTTTCATTTGCAATTTCCATTTACTCACACAGGTACACTGTTTGGCACCCCAGCATCCACAGCTTCTAGTGGAGTGTTTGGTGGAGGAGGCGGAGGGGGACTGTTTGGTTCAGGTGGTACCACCACAACCTCTGCATCTGGAACAGGACTGTTTGGGTCTGGCTCCTCTGGTGGGTCTGTGTTTGGGTCTGGCACAACTGGCGGCTCTGTGTTTGGGTCTGGGACAGCTGCAGGACAGACAGGTCAGCCTCCAACATTCCACCTCTTTGCAGAGAAGCATATTTGCATGTCACTATCCCACATGATGAAATCTGACAACGTTGATTTGGGAGAAGATCATTCTGTCCCAGAAATTTATTGTTCAGACCCCTCTTTATTCCCCCCCCCCCCCCCCCCNAAAAAAAAAGTAAGACTTAAATTCGAAAGGTGGAGGTTGGTTGATTCATTTTTGGCAGTAAACTTTATCTGTCATGCACATAGAATTTATCTGATCAAACCTTAAGCAGGTTTTATTCTATGTAAAAGTCGCTCTGCCTGTCAGTTTGCAAATTTTACAGGAGAAGGAAAAGCTGATCTACTTCCAATCCACATGCTCTGTGTGTTTGAAATTCTATCACATGTCGTTGTATACTTTTCCTTTACAGGCTACACTACCCAACTTCACTTCTTGATAAATTAAAAAAAAATTTTAGAATTGTGGTTTAGATGATTGGCAGATTTCATGTTTGCAGCTACTCGGGTATATAGTTGTGAGCACATGACGCTTGACTAGTGTAGAAGCAAATCTATTGAGAACATTGTTCAGCAGTCTTCTTAGGAAAACTAATGGTTGTAGAGACTGAGATGTAAAGATGCTTACATGTAGATCTTATAAGGGATTTGCTACTGTCTTCATTCTGGCAGAAGGAGTACAGTGAAATCTTGCAAGTTCCACTTTCGGCGGAGGTGGGAGGAGTTGGGGTAGAAAAGTGGGGTAATTACATAATTTTAACTCTGTACAGATGTTCGAGTTTGTAAGTTTTTGTCAGAAAAAGCAGAACGTCGGTGAAAGTCTCTAACCTCGTAAGTCCACCAGAGCAAATTTTTCAGGAGAGACAAAAAACTAATTGTTTTTAGGCTACCGGGTATTAAACTCTCTTTTTTTACATAGATCGTATTCTAGATACCTAAAGAATAGTAGGGCATGTTTTTTTAAGACAAGGTCGTGGACCCCTTGTAATGTTATTAATAGGCCAAAAGTGATTTTTGAAAAATCGCGGACTTACGAGGTTAGCGACTTTCACCGACAAGAAGGAACTTTGGACCAGACAAGGCTAACGAGAGCTGATGTTTGTTAGTGAGTGAGTTAAGATCAAGGGAATCAAGTCCTGCCGTGCCGTCTTTCTCTACAATAGATTGATTTGTCACATGACCAAGTAATGGAAACTTAGTCACTTAGAGTGAAATAAGATGAACCTTAGATATCTGTCCTTACATATCGTGACGTCTTTCAACCGAGGTAGTGATGTAGGAATTTACCCTAGGCAGGTTCAGTACATGATCCTGTTGCAAGTAAACAACTCACCTTGGAGCCATAGACCTTCCTGAGGTTACACTTCCAGTATGTCATAATGGGCAGTTGTAGTCAGTCACCTCATCAAGGACAAAAGCTTGCGCAACTGAATGTGAATACTGACATGTAATTTTCCATCTGTCATGTTAGTCCTGTCAGTCTCTTGCCTCATCATAATTACAATTCTGGAAATTGAGATCTTTTTATAAGCAGGGTAATGAAGAAATGGTTGTTTCTTACGATTATGGAGATAACCAGTCTGTTGTTATGCTTATTATGTTCTTATTATTGTTGTTGTTATATTGTCATTATCATCATCGTTGGTTTTCTTACCATTTTCATAATTCACTTTTGCACGCACTGAATTGGCCACACATCATATTTACGGTCAGAGCTGAGCCAAAACAAAGAAAAAAAAACAACAGTGAAATTTAACCACAAGCAAACAGCATGGTCTCTTAAATATCCTTTTCCCATTTCATTTCTTAGTTTAATGTCCTTAATGTTGTACGAGATATTTTCTAATGTCGTCAGACAAAAGGACTCATGTTGGTTTCTCACTAAAATCACTTTTTGTGTATCCGTTATCTTCATATCAGTTTTCATTTCCTAACAAAATATTTCTGTGAAACTGTGAATTCCCTGGATGAGGTGACAGAAATAAGACACACAATTTGTTGGAGGAAAGAGTTATATTGAAATAATTTCCCAGTTTTCTTGAAAAGTTTTGGCAAAGATATGCCCCTTTGTCAAATGATGTAAGTCTTGTTCACAGCTTTGTTTTGCCTCTTTACTGTGTGGTTCCTCCGTCTCTCTTTCCTCCCCTTCACCATGTTTTCACTCTTGTGTCCAGGAGGGTCTGTGTTTGGTCAGCCCACGACCAAATCAGGTTTTGGTTTTGGTCAGTCACCTGGTGGAACTCAACCCTCTACAGGCTTTGGACAGTCCAGTTCCTTTGGTCAGCCTGCCAGGTAATGTTTTTCCCCCTGTCTTTATGATATGTCAGCTGAAATATAACAATATGGAATTTGTGTGCATTAACCCCTCTTCTTCTAGAGCACCTCGGCTTTGATTCTTACAGGATCCTGTGGATTAAAGTTATATTACATCCTCTTTGTCCACTTCTCCTGATGGTTCAGAAATGTTAGCATTAATAAGTCATTTTTACTGTGCATCAAGTAACGGCCTGTAACATTTTACATGCCTTACATGATATNTCAAGTAACGGCCTGATATATCCACAAGGGGGGGGGTGAAATTATAAAATTAATAGTACAAGAAAGGTTATCATTAGTTTCCTATGCTAAAGTCTCTGTTCCCAGTGGGTCATAGGGTGGTGTATAACCTGGGTCTCTACTCTTGTGACACAACATATCAAGCATCTTTCATCACCGGACCTTGAAGCCGAGAAAGTCAGTCTAAACTCATATGTTGGTTATTTTTTAATCTACCTGTTGTAGGTTACAGACCTGAAAGGCCAATGGGCCCTTTTTTCTTATTTGGGCTATATTAGCCTTTGGAGCTACCCTCTGAACCCAAAGATTTAGCTTTCACACAGACATATATCATAGTGCAGCTCATTGTGTGGCCCAACTTTTCAGACTGACCTAACCCCAGCAAGCCCGATGAAATTTTGAGCTTGGTTGCTATTTGTAAACACACCCTACCTTTTTCACTGGTCAAGGCCGAACCCAGCCTCTTCCCCCTGAGCACACCCTTGACCCGACAGTCCCAGCCCAGGGCTAAATAGTGCCTGGCAAAATAAACTAAAATGGACACAGTTTGCCATCAAATCGAAATTTCCCCCCTGGAGCCCTTATTACTGGGAGCAGGGCATGCCAAAAGAAGTAAAGAGGGAGGTCAAATATAACCCCTAAGTTGTGGGACCCAATAGTGAAAGTAGACTTACAGGCCTGTAACCTTGTAAATAGTGCTGCGCCCCTTTGTTTGTAGTATTATGGGTTCCTCTAGTGTCCCAGTACTAGTGAAATTGCTATGTAGTAATCCCAGTAACAACGGTCTGAGTATTGTGTAATGTGTTTACGTAGTAAACTGGACACACTCTGAAATTTCACCAGAAGCTAAGTTTACTAATACCCATCCATCACCTGACCTTGTTCATATTGGAAACCTTCTGTAGGAGAAATGTCTTGCAGCCATCCAGAATAAGTCTTGAATTGCAGTTTGGCTAAATCATGATATTGGCATGACATGAACATGTAGTGAAAATGAAAAATGAAAAAATGAAAGGAAATGAAAAAAAATTGATGTGGCATTATTCTGGCCTGAGGTGTTGTTGTTTGAAGTGACGGGTTCACCTCTTGCAATGGAAAAAACAGTTTGAGAAAATAGCAAATGAAGAACAATATTAATTATGTAATTCGTCTAATATGCCTCACAAAAACTCAAATGTATCTACAATTACTGCCATCATTTGTCAAGGTTCGTGTGCATAGAAATGAAATTATTCTTGATTTCTGCAACAGACAAAACTTTGCAACTGGACGGTGCCAGTTCCCTTCAGAGCCTTGCATTTAGTTCCTGGGCAAAGAACATACAAGCCGTGTTCTGACTGGTCACAAGACATACGTTTTTATTTGTTATTTCCAATGTTTGACACCACTGTGAACCTTAGTAATACCTAACCATGACCTGTTCTACTGACCTCGCCATCCTCGACCTTTGTCCTCTCAAGGCTGACACAGAGTTGTCTTTCCATTTTCCTCAGTTCCTCTTCAGGCCCAGACTTTGGCTTTGGTGGTCTTGGTGGTAAACCCTCAGAGGAGAAGGCCAAACAGAATGTCTTTGGCACCCCTCAGGTGTTTGGAGCTGCAGTCAGTCAGAGTACAAGCAGTGAGTCTCTCTCTTCATTCTCACTTCACACACTCTGTAGTCCACACACGATTAACTCGGAAATTAGGAGGCGGAATAACCCTCTTGTTCTTCAGAACTATCCCCATACACATGACCAGATGTGCGTTCTTGTGTCATACCATAATAAATTTATTTCCTATCCCATCACACAAAGCTGTCGCTGTAATGGGTAACATTCACTTGCAGCTTTGTATGATATTGCATTTATAACACAGCAAATCCACATAGGACTGTGTACTCATGTCTAAATTCAATACTAGACTGTGTACTCATGTCTATATTCAATACTAGACTGTGTACTCATGTCTAAATTCAATACTAGACTGTGTACTCATGTCTATATTCAATACTAGACTGTGTACTCATGTCTATATTCAATACTAGACTGTGTACTCATGTCTATATTCAATACTAGACTGTGTACTCATGTCTATATTCAATACTAGACTGTGTACTCATGTCTATATTCAATACTAGACTGTGTACTCATGTCTATATTCAATACTAGACTGTGTACTCATGTCTATATTCAATACTAGACTGTGTACTCATGTCTATATTCAATACTAGACTGTGTACTCATGTCTATATTCAATACTAGACTGTGTACTCATGTCTATATTCAATACTAGACTGTGTACTCATGTCTATATTCAATNCGTTTTCCTCAGTTCCTCTTCGGGCCCAGACTTTGGGTTTGGTGGTCTTGGTGGTAAACCCTCAGAGGAGAAGGCCAAACAGAATGTCTTTGGCACCCCTCAGGTGTTTGGAGCTGCAGTCAGTCAGAGTACAAGCAGTAAGTCTCTCTCTTCATTCTCACTTCACACACACTCTAGTCCACACACGATTAACTCGGAAATTAGGAGGCGGAACAACCCTCTTGTTCTTCAGAACTATCCCCGAACACATGACCAGATGTGCATTCTTGTGTCATACCATAATAAATTTATTTCCTATCCCATCACACAAAGCTACCGCTGTAATGGGTAACATTCGCTCACAGCTTTGTATGATATTGCATTTATAACACAGCAAATCCATATAGAACTGTGTACTCATGTCTATATTCAATACTAGACTGTGTTATCATGTCTATATTCAATACTAGAGAAGGTAATGACTTCAAATAATATGACTTTTGTTTTATTGACTGCTCCAATCACACTGAAAACCAAAGTGCTTTTCAGGTTTAGCTGACACTGCTTTTTTTTTTTTCTGCCATGCATTGCTGGACGTCTTTCACAGGAATGGTCAGATCCACACAGTTACTCACACCGCTCCCTATGTCCCCCCCCCCNCTTTTTTTTCTTCTTTAACTTGCCATGTGCGTTTCCTTTCACAAACCCTGTACCTTGCTCAGGCTTGTTTGGCAGTGGAGGCAGTACTTCCTTTGGTGGCACTGGTTCCTCCTTCTCCACCAGCTCTCCGAGAGGATTTTCTGGGGGTTCTGGCAGTGTTTCTTCTACTGGCTTCGGTGTGACCAGCACTGCCCCACCCAGCACAGGTGAGCTTGCACTTTCTGACCTCTCTGTCATCTGGTTTTACTCTTCAGAAATGACCATCCTTTCAAATCTGTTCTTGTTCTCAGTTATCAGTTCAGTGCAGGCTGTCTTGATTTCATTTTGCTTACAAAACTACACGGTATGGTACATCTTGGTTTGGGGTTGGGTGAGGTGAGGGGGAGGGGGAAGATATTTGTTTTATTTTGGACTGATCCTGTAAATCTCTGAAGACGTGGACACCTTCTAGTTCTATACTACAGAATTTTTAAGGTAATTGTCCTTTCAGTCCCAAGGTATATCTTATCACTGACAGTCTTGATACAGTCTAGTAGCGTTCCAACAACAACTGAACAGAGATGTAAAATATAAGCACAAAGTATTTAAAAAAAATATTGGTATCTTTTGTCCCTTTCAAGTAATCAAGTTATTCATCAAAATAAAGTTCAAAATTCACATTTTCGGACTGATCAGATTGCATAGATGTATATGAGCAAAAACGTTATTTTTTAGGAAAACAAAATACACTTGTTTTCGGATACGTTTGAAAAAGTGATGGTTACAATTTGGTGAAAAAGGACAACACATGCTTCACTTATGTCTAGCAACATATTCACAAAAGGTGAAGACACAGGATTCACACACTGTAGCCCATATATTAGTGGAACCAATGCTGACTTGACATTGTGACTCATATGAGAGAGCTTTTAGAGCTAATCAATTCATGTATTATCAGATACAAAAATCTTCATCAACTCCTTCATTACGTCATGCTTTTCATCCAGTATTGATGTCCCCCCTCTTACCATGAGCTGATTAGCCTGTTTGTAGGATTGTTTGAGTTGAGGTTTTATGGAACTTCTACACAATAATGGATGTATTGGGCCCTTTTACTTTGGTATAGTACATAGTGAGAATAAGATGTAGGGATTGATTGGATATGACAGGATATATATAATATATGAATGTCCAAGCACTGTTTGGATCAAGGGCTTACAATGAACTTGTATGACACACATATATGATAGCAAAGAGGCAAGGGGAAACATCTGTTGGATCATTTTATGAATTTGTGGTAGGGGAGTGTGTTTGCTTGTCTGCAAGAGGGGTGGGGGGG
>JAWQUT010000493.1:81929-99204 GCA_033807755.1 Ellobium chinense
GGGGAGAGAGACAGAGATGATTAGAAGGGTGTTCGTTGAGAGGATGAATTACTTTGTAGGTCTTTCAGTGTAGTGAGCGCTCGGAGCTTGTCATAGGAAGGAGTGCCATATAAATGAACAAGACTAACACCCCATTTTACAAAGGGGCAGGCAGGCAACGCACCAGCGGCGAAAGAATACCTAGCGCACCGAAAGGCATCATAGATGAATGCATTAGACTCCGTGAAAAAGTTGGACGATTGGCGAATCGGGNCGTGAAAAAGTTAGACGATTGGCGAATCGGATGGATTGAAAAGATCTATCGGAGATTGTATTTCGTTGCTATACACATTCTTTTTTTAAAAAAAAGGGTACAAAAATAAAGAGGACTGATGTGTATAGTTACCTTTTGTGTATTTTTTTCTACGAATTTAGGTGAAAAACGCATGTTTTAACGTTACGTAGTTCTCAAGAAATCTGTGACACAAATTTGACTGAAGCGTTTTATTAATATAGATTATTATTAGTATTGTTACTATTATTATTTACACTTTTTGCAGGATTTGGAGCAGCTCCAGCTTTTGGCAGTTCCCCGGCCTTTGGTGGGACGGCCGTCTTCGGTGCTCGGCCAGCAACAGCGTTTGGTTCTAGTCCAGCATTTGGTGGGGCTCCAGCATTTGGTTCCGTGCCCTCCTTCTCCAGCCCGCCGGGCTCCACCTCTGCCTTTGGCCCCAGCAGCACTGGAGGTGGCTTTAGCAGGTAGGCTGGCCTCCTCTTACCAAAACAGACACTTCATAGGAAGTGAGAAATATATGTAGTAATGTTCAAAAACATGTTGGTCAGAACAAGGGTGACTGTGTCCAACTCCAATGTCCTGCATTGGGTGTATTCCTATGTCATGCTGCAAGTAGACTGTTACATGTAATGTGTGGTTTGAATGGTTTTGTCATCACTGAATTTTTGGTTTTTTTTCGTGATGTCATTTATATCTGGATTGTCGCAACAAAGCTTTCATAATGTGTCGCTCATAATGATTTCTTTGTTCAAATGTCTGATTTGTCACATGTCTGTTGTGTCTGAGAGATTCTAGTTCATTGTTGCTCGTCTGATATAATGTCTGAATTGTCACATATTGTCTGACTGATTGTGTTTTCTCTTTCCCCAGCTTTGCTGCAGCGGCAGCACCGTCATTTGGCCAGCTTGCCCAGTCTTCTACACCCTCTTCATCATTCGGTGGAGGTCTTGGTGGAGGCTTCGGTTCAGGCCAACCCTCCCAGTCGTCTCCATTTGGCGGAGGGTCAGTGTTTGGTCAGGCCTCACCCAGCCCTGGATTTGGAGGTGGGCAGACTCCAGGTTGGTGGCTCTTGTCAGATCATTTCATTACTCCTGTGTGTCTCAGATGATAGAACTTGCATAGGGAGAGAACAGTAAATGAGAAAATTTCATTTGGAGAGGGAGAGACGGTAAATGTTTAGTGGAGCAACAGCAGTCAGAAGTCTTGGGGTGAGCAGGGAGGGAGGGGAGAAACTATGTGTGTAATTCTTTACACAGCTGCACATAAGGCTAGGACTGTACATGACATGCTCAAGGGAGAGTCAAAACGACCACAGGAATGCTTCTGGCTTTGTTGAAGTGGGCTGAGACTGAGAGCCAGCCCGTGCTGTACTTACATTTGCCTCATGACTAGGCCTGTGAATAAATACTATTTTAAGGTTTATTTTTGTTGAAGGTTTGCCTCTCTTGAAATTTGCAGATGTAGAGGCTTCTCCATCTAAATCAATAATAAGTCTTTGGTGCTTCGGGTTAATTGTTGTCTGTTAATTGCATACTTTTCCCATATCCCATAGCAAACTTATGTTGAGATTCTGCTATATGTGTCGCGGTTGTGAATAGCAGGATTGAGGATAGAGGGATTTTGATGGTTATAGTCTAGTGCCCAACACAGGAAAAAGATGGCACTCAACAGCACAGATGCATAACCAAGATATGGTCACCTGTGCTCTGTTGAGCCATGATCCTTTGTGCTTCCTGGGATCGTGGTCATTTTTGTTCAGTTGGGCTATGGTCACTTGTGTTTAATTGGGCCATGGTCACTTGTGTTCAATTGGGCCGTGGTCACTTGTGTTCAGTTGGGCCGTGGTCACTTGTGATCAGTTGGGCCGCGGTCACTTGTGTTCAGTTGGGCCGTGGTCACTTGTGATCAGTTGGGCCGTGGTCACTTGTGTTCAGTTGGGCCGTGGTCACTCATGCACAGTTCGGCTTTGGTCACCTGTGCTCACATTGGGCTTTGGTACTTGGCTAGGGTCACATCTCTGGCAACTTGGAGTTAGTCACCAGGGAAGGTACTGGGTTGTTCCCTCATGTTGTCAATCAGATCAGCTTGAGCTTTTCCCAGTTCGGATCACAAAGAATGATCCTGGTTCAGTGTTCTTCAAGTCTGAGTTTTCTGAGTCGACATGACAAAAGAGACCCTATAAACCAAGGATCACGCCTTGAACGGAGATTGCATTAGGATAGAACTTTCATATTATTCCTTATCTTCAAACCCTCCTTCCTCTTCCCCCAGAAAGAATCCTTTTGTGTGGCTTTATGCCACAGATAATATATATTATGTGTCAATTTCTATTCAATTATCTAGGGTCTCTTTAAAAACAATAAAATTACCTCGGCTGACATCAAAGCAAACATTCCATCTAGTCTTTTTAGCATATTCACAAAGATCAGAAGTAAGGGTCAGTCCTCAAAACTTGAGTTGAGTAATTAATGATAAGCTTGGCTTCATCTTGTGGGTTGAGCTGCCTGGTCTTAGCCCTTAGTGGTGAAAGACTGAGCCACTTACAGCACACGTCTCTTATTCTGGTCCTGGTGTCCACAGTAAATGTCACCATCATGAACCCTTTTACTACTACACTAAGTCATGCTTTATAAGTGCTGATGGCAGTATCTTATATCCCAGGCCTTTCTTACCAAGTTTTGTTCCTAACCCTAACCTGAGTGCTTGACAGAAGTCGCAGCATTTTGCTGATGCTGATGCTGATGAGGGTGAGGTTGTATATAGACGTGTACATCATAAGTAGCGAAGGAGTCAAGTACAGTAGAAAACATTTATATTATTTATAATGGTCATGGTTATACTAGGAACCTGGCTTTGAAAGTAATTCTAAATCCCCCAGTCCCTCTCCTTTCTGTTTGTTGAAATAGCCTTATTACAACAGGAATGGAAGAATGAGAAACTCGACTTATACTCATCATAAAAACCCGTCGTAATTGCCTCACTGTTTGCATGGCTATTGTGGTTTGACAACAGCTGTGTGTCCATAGAAATTAGAACCAAGCTGAAATAATCACATACTGTATTTCTGACTTGCCCTTGCATATCACACCATGCAATAACTGACAAACAAGATCTTGGTACAGTAAACCATTTGACAACAACCAAACCAGTGCAGACAGAGTTGAGCTGCCCTTAGCATTTTCACAAGTAGCCCTCCTTTTTTTTTTTCAGCAGAAACAGAAGGTCGACATAATCTAAATGAAGTTACTTACTTTGTGAAAATACTCCAATTCAGAAACAATGACCAAATTTATGACAGCCAAATTTAGAGTCCTTACGACCCCACTATAAATAAGTTCTGCTGAAGCCCTTTTCCATATGTTGTCACCGCAACTTGTACAACACCTGGTTTCTTATTTCAGAGATGCCATTCTTCTGCTGTTCTGCGGAATTCCGCTATCGGCCTGTTGGAAGAAAAAAATACCCGCTTTTTGGGCAACATAAACTCCACCTGGCTGACATAAACTCCGCCGCTCCGCTCTCCACTATTTTATGATATTTTTGGCGAAAATGAAATTCTACGACGTGACAAGTAGCGGAAATATGGATTTTATGCCAGTTTGCCAATACCGAACCATTCAATTTTCTGGCCACTTTTACCCATTTGTCTTTGGTAACAATTAATTTTGATCTTCAGAGTGGCGAAAACTTCGGTTGAAAAGTAATAATCATCTGGCACTGTCAGGCAGTTCACTCCAGCATGGCGGGACGGGTGGTGGTCAAAAGAGGTGAAAATGTTCGTGAAATTGACCTCAACGTGAAGAACAAATGGAACTGGAGTTGGATGGAGAAAGAAGTTAATGGCCTGTAACCTTTATATTTCATTCTAAGTATATAATACATTAACAATGATAAATTGTCTGTCTACCCTGGTATTAAATTCTAAGTATTATTAAAACATGAACAATGATAAACAATGTCTAACTTGAAAACTAATATACTATTTTATGTTTTCTTGCTGTTTGTCTCACTTTACGTTCGGCGTCCTCTTTTTTAAAATTTCCGGCCCAAGTTCCTCCTTTTTTGAAAATTCCAGAATGGCATCTCTGTATTTTCTACCCCCAATTCAGAAACAACAACACACAGTTATACTGACCAAATTTGTCAAGTCCCTTATCTTTCTTTCATAAACAAATTCTACTATAGTCCTTGCCATATGGTGTCATTGCTACCTGTACAATGCCTGGTTTCTTAATAATGTTTTCTTTTTTCCAAAATCTTTTCAGGTTTTGGTTCGGGTTCATCATTTGGGTAAGTTGTCATGGCTGTGATGTCATCTTATTAATAGTGCTAAGTGTCCACTGAAATCCAGGCATCCAATGCGGAGTTTCATCGTGCAGCAACCATGTTTAGTGGGGCACTCAGGCAGTGATATTGTGGTTGTGTAGAGAAGAGGTGAAGTCAGGAGATTGATGCTTCTAGCTTTGTATTTTTGTATTATGTAGTTTGGTTAGCCATTAATCTGTGGGCATGATGTCAGTTGTTGTGGAGAGTAAATGTTTTTAGGGGGTTTGAGCTAGGTGGAGGTAAGGAGGAGGGGGGGGGGTGATATTGGAATGGTTGAAATATAATAATTAATTTGGTAATGAAATTGAGTTTGTAACTCAAGTAACTGATGGTTTATTGAGATGTGGTGTGGCTGTTCAGGAATGGGAATTAGATGATCAATAAGATTCTCCGCTGTTCATTGAGATCTGCACATTTCAAGATGTACAATGACTATGATGCAGTTATTGCAGTTTTCTCAGTTAGTCATATTGACATGGTTGGTCATTTTGTAAGACCTAGTTTTGTTGTTTTGTAAATTGTTACCTAGCTGTCCTGAAGTTCTTGTGTCTGTGCTGCCCAAGTGTGGATGGGATCATTTCTTACTGAGCTTTTTTTCTCCTATCATATTATTCCAGTGCCAATCCTGCCTTCAGCTCCTACAGAGGTTGATATTTTGAACAAAGGCCGGCTTGTGGACACCATCTCTAGAGATATGAAGATTTGTGAGTGGTGACAGTCGGGCAAGATGGACAACATAATAGGAGACTGAAGAATAGAGAGACAGTAGAACTCTCAAGATACGATGGACACATTCCAGTGGCGGCCTGGCAGTTCTGTACCTGTGAGAAATACGTGTATGAGCCACTCAGATATCATGTTGGAGTGACTCTGGTTCTCAGTCTCTCCTTGTTTCTTTACTTATCTGTGTTAACAAATTGGATGGCTTTCTTTAGCACCAGAACATTTGCACATTAGCAACATTTGTTTCCTTTTATGTTAGTCTGCTCAAGTGTTCAGAATTGGTCCAACAAGTAGTACAGTGGAGTCCACTTAACCCTAGTAGTGGCAGGAGTTTTTTCCCATATGGCAAGGTATATTTTGCTCAAAATGATGGGTGGTAGTAAAAAATTCATTAAAAATTCAATTTTAGTTATAAAGGTACAAAACTATATATCATTGGAAAGGTAATTGGACAGACAACTTGAAAAAACAATTTATGAAAGCATCGGTTATATTTTTTTTTGGGTCACGTCTTTGAAAAATAAAAATGGCCGCTGGTGGCGCAAAAAATTATTTTCAGGAGGTGCACAGAAATCCAAGTATTTTTAGAGTATTTGCAGTATGAACACAACTATGTTGTGCACAAATCTATTATCTTTCCAAAAATGTAGTTTTGCTTATATATTCTGACGTATATTTTTGCTGTGGTCATTTCTTTGACCAACAGCATGGTTTATGATATAACCAAAAAAAAATATGAAGTCAACAGAAATGTCACAAAAATGTTGCTCCAGCGAAGAAAGCAAGCTTAGACGAGCTCTCCAATGTAAGAACATCACTTCTAGTCCAAATAAAGGTCAAGGGACTAGGGGAAATAACAAAAAATGGGACGGCGATATAGCTGATCTAATCGGCGTTGCCACTTACTCACATTCATCGGGGATTGCCACTATTAGGGTTAAAGTAAGCAGCATAAGGTTTGTGAGAAGTTTTCACCTCCATTGGAATTCTCATTAACCACTTTTCAGATAAACAACGTGTACATCACATAACATGAAGGGCTTATAAGTATAAGATGAAATCTGTTGCTGGTGCAAGTAATAAAGTTAGTGTTGTGGTATAAGGAGATTTTCTCTCACGTGGAGCATCTCTTTGGAAAAAGGGAGAAGTGAGTTAACCATTTACCCCCTAAGCCACCTGCCCTAGGCGGATTCCCAATTCCTAAGAGAAGGGAGATAACTCTACAAAAAATGTGACTTTTTTAAAAACAAAATTCATTTAAAAAAATCTAATCTGGCACAGGTTGCACCCATTCACTGTCTCATACATGTTTCCATCATAAAGCTTCACGATAGAGGCGTAAAACATCCTCCATCACCTAAAAAAAAGCCAAAAAAATCTATGACAACTTCAAAAAATCACAGAGAAGCAACTACTCGCTCGATTTTCTCCAAACAAACACTGGAAGGAAGTTCGTTTTCCGCAGCTTCCATTTCCACAATTTTTATTTCCGTTTGGCGACATTAAGAACGTGCAATGCCGTCCGTAACGAAACAAATGTAAAACGGCGACCCGCGGCGACTGTAGGGGTTTACCGATAGCGGCAACCCGCGGTGACTGTAGGGGGTAAATGGTTAAGAACTGCTTTCAGTGTGGGTAGCATGTGGTTGGTCCACAATGCATGGGACTGTGGGACTGATAGACATCTCAGTTGTCATGTCTCCCTCCCCCCCACAAACATCCACACACTCCAAGCTGTTCATAATACAAATGTTATTGGGTTTTGTACACCCTTGGGCAGTGGTGTTGTGGGCCAAGGATGGATTCATGATTATGGTAATAAATTTTACTAAAGCAATGCGAGACTGTTCCACAACCCTGTGGTTCAAAGTTCACTTTGAGCTGAAATCTGGAAGAGACAGTGGAATTCATCCATATAAAATAAGGAAGAAATAGGTGCAGACCTCAGCTGAAGTCCACATTAACCATTTACCCCTTACAGTCGCCGCTATCGGTAAACCCCTACAGTCGCCGCGGGTCGCCGTTTTAGATTTGTTTCATTACGGGCGGCATTGCACATTCTGAATGTCGCCAAACGGAAATAAAAACTGTGGAACCGGAAGCTGCAGAAAACGAACTTCCTACCAGTGTTTGTGTGGAGAAAATCGGGCGAGTGGTTGCTTCTCTGTGATTTTTTGAAGTTGTCATAGATTTTTTTGGCTTTTTTTGAGGTGATGGAGGATGCTTTACGACTCTATCGTGAAGCTTTATGATGGAAACATGTATGAGACAGTGAATGGGTGCAACCTGTGCCGGATTAGATTTTTTTAAATCAATTTTTTTTTTTAAAAAGTCATTTTTTTTAGAGTTATCTCCCTTCTCTTAGGGATTGGGAATTCGTCTTGGGCAGGTGGCTTAGGGGGTAAATGGTTAAGAGAGTTCACTCTTTAGACTCCACTGTGCTTATTAACTTATTAATTTAAAGCTTCATTATCTCTTTATGAGTTATGAATGTAGTTTAAAATCATCGTCAAGAAAGCCGTGAGAAATATAAGTGTAAGGTCTTCAGAAGTGTAGTTTTCAGGGTTTGTAGTGTGAAGAATGAGGTACTTTGTAAAGATGAACTCTGGATGTGGTGAGGAAAAGTTTTCCAATTCAGCAGAGCAGTCAGGTCTCTTTTTCCTGCTCATGTGCCTGCTTGTTTGTTTCGTAGTGTGTCTGTATTTTTGACTGTCTCTGTGTCTGCAACTGGACTGGACTGTAATGTTCAATCTTGTTGTGTATTGTATGTAAGTGTCGGAGATTTTGGTTAAATAAATTCTTACTTATACTTATAGTATCATCAGTGCCTCCAGTTTATGCAGGTCAATGCCAGTGAGGTTGTGTTGGGGTGATGTGACTGTTTGCTGAAGAGAATGTGGCACTTTGCTGGAGAGGTTGTGGTGGTGGTAGTGGTAGTGGTGGTGGTGGTGTGATTCGTTACTAGAGAGATTTGATGGTCAGGTGATTCTTTGACAGAGATTGTGGTGATGGTTTAACTCTTTGCTTGAGAAATTGTAGTGGTGGTTTGACTCTTTGATGGTGAAATGTGGTGATGTGACTCTTTGATGGTGAAATGTGGTGATGTGACTCTTTGAGTTTGATGATGAGATGTGGTGGTGGTGTGACTGCTGGAGAAATTATAATGATGGTGTGATTCTTTGATGGAGAAATTATAATGATGGTGTGATTCTTTGATGGAGAGATTGTGGTGGTGGTGTAACGCTTTGCTAGTGAGATTGTGGTTTCCATCTGACACAGGTCATTGCTTCATGAAAAAATTGATCTGCTCTCGCAGTACTGAATCAACATTTAGTGAATCACACAGTCGTGTGCACAGATTTAACCACTTGGACAGTACTGTCTTTCAGTTTAATTATAGTATTATTTCAATTTAGCATTAGTTTGTTTATGAAGATAAAAGGAAAATGAAATGGTATTCTTATTATTTCCTGTAAGTGGCACAATCAAACTAACCGTTTTCATTTTAACTATTGTCTTCTCATTTTTTTTTAATCCTTTGAAGCTACTACAGCAGTTCATTTTCACACTAATTTTCTCCTGTCTCTTGTGTTTATAAGGGTCACCTTTGGGTCACTGATATCACCAGAGCCAGATGTCATCAGGCACTCATCTATATTAATAAAACGCTTCAGCCAAATTTGTGTCAGATTTCTTGAGAACTACTTAACGTAAAAACATGCGGTTTTCACCTAAATTCGTAGAAAAATACACAAAAGGTAACTATACACATCAGTCCTCTTTATTTTTTTTTTACCCTTTTTAAAACAAAAGAGTGTGTATAGCAACGAAATATAATCTCCGATAGATCTTTTCAATTCGCCCGATTCACCAATCGTCCAACTTTTTCACGGAGTCTAATGCATTCGTCTATGATGCCTTTCGGTGCGCTAGGTATTCTTTCGCTGCTGGTGCGTTGCCTGCCTGCCCATTTGTAAAATGAGGTGTTAGTCTTGTGTTTCAATAAATAGCAACAGCAGATGGTGCACCACAGATTACAAGGAAAGCTACACACATCACAGACTGCTCTGCTGCTTTAAATAGTAAAACACTATGTTAGGCATCACCTTGTCCATTATTGATTATAATCACTGATGCTCATAACTGGCCATTTCCAAGTTTATAAACGATTGAACATTTGATGTGGTGACATATGTAACCGGGTGGAAAGGCAATACAGTATAGTATTCTTTCTCTTATATTAAAGAGGGAGGAAGGTGAGCTTAGTCTGATTATTTTTCAGATGTTGCATATTATTTTAAGGAAGTGTGTCACCAGGGATTTTACCAAGTTACTGTGAATGATCAATTTTGAGAAGAGGGGCCGAAAAAACCTACTCTAGAAAATTTCTGTCCCTGCCGGGGATCGAACCAGGGTCTCTCAGCTTGCAAGTCCGAGCGTGTTACCAACTACACTACAGGGACGCTAACTTCACAGCAATTTAATTCTTAAATACCTACTGCCTGAATCGGTCCCTAACTTCCACTTGCGAACCTAGTGTTCACCCGTGACCCTAACACACTTCCCTACTGCTCACACATATACACCACATATAAACTGTATGTGTTAGGTAGACCTCAGTTTTAAGAACACCTGAATAATAAGTTTATTTTTTCTGTGCACCGATATGCATTACTCAATGCATATTATGCAGATATCACTAAAACAGCTGCTTGAAATGCTGCTTGGAAGTGGACGATCTGATGCACGTCAGTGTCAATCACTTCTGTACTAGCAAAAACTCCGGGTGTGTTGCATAGTATGAAGACAGTGATGTGTAAACGTTCATGGATAGCAGACAAGACTGTGTCTTTCAAAGCGTAATTTTGCTTAGATGTGAAAAATGGCACATCTCACTCTCCTGCACTGGTTGACAAAGTCTCGACTTTTTCTTATCACAATATGGCCTAGTTAGTCAAATTGAGAACATTCTGTACACACGCAGAGATCTGTACTTGCACGTGAACATTGTCTGTGCTGTCATAAACCATTTTCTAATACTGTACTTGTAAAGTTTTGCCAGTCAAAACATCTGCGAAGTCTTGAAATGAACAAACATTAAAAGTTATAATAATAATGCGGTTGATAAGATTTGTATCCAGGTTAATGCCCACTCATGTGGCTTCACACTATTATTACCCCAGCAGGCCTATCACTCCAGGACATCCTAAGCTCTTAGGGGTTCATACAGTGCCACTACTACAGTATTTACAAGTGCTGATCACTATTATTCTGACAATATCTTCCACTGCCTATAGACAGGTACCCATTTTACAGACGGGTGGACTGAGGAAAATGTGAATGAAATACTTTTCCAAGGCACTTACAGCATGACTGTGGTCAGGAATTTAACCAATGACTGTTCGGCCACACTGCAAGTTCACACAAGTCATCATAACACTTCCACCATGAGCCACAGGTCACATTTTTCGTTTTTACAGCATGCAAATTTTTAAGGGTTCTTCACCAGTTGTGGATTGCACAATTTCACATGGTACAGTGAAGTACCTTTTAGACTCTATCATTGAATTCTTTGACATGTAATACTGAAACAAATTTGCTGTCACTTTCAAACTGTAACGGAAAGCTATCAAGTGTGTCTGTCTGCTGGGGGCGTTGCCTAGCAGTTTCAGGGCAGCTGACTTGGGTGAAATGACTCGTGACTGGACGTGTTTCATTCCTAATGGACATACACTGTGACATCCAGATATCCACCACGCTTTATCATATGCTCTTCTGTTTTATGGCACATTGAATTCATGAAGGATATGGAAAGAGCACACAACACCAGCCTGGCCAAATAGTTACGGCGTTGGACTCAAGTTCTAAAGGCTGTACATGTAGGTTCGATTCCCAACCACAGTCATGTTGTAAATGCCTTGGAAAAGCCTTTCATTCACATCTTCCTAAGTCCACACATCTGTAAAATGGGTATTTGGCTATTGGCAGTGGAAGATTCTGTCAGAGCGCTAGTGATCAGTGTCTATATATGTCAGCAGCACTGTGTGCTCCCCATGGAGTGGAGAAGGTTTTAGAGTGATCAGGCCTGCTGAGGTAATAATAACGTGAATTCGCGTGAGTGGGCTTTAGCCTGGATACAAGATCTAAAATAAAACCAAACATATTATTAATATTATTAACACACAAAAAAAACAGGATTAATGAATGCACCAAACGAACACATGGTTCACTGCCATATAGGAATCTATTCATCACTTATTTAGGGTGTATAAAGCCAATCTCTAAGGTAAATGTATATATATATACATATTTACTTACTAACATACAGTAAGCACCGGAGCTTAGTGCTAAATCTAATGTATAAAACTCAATGAGTTGCAAATCTGCTCCAAGCACGTTGTACTGGTGTGACCATGCCCTAGTGCCTGCAAAGCCTGTAAAAATTTCCATCGGAATACGTTTGTATAAATCTGAAACAAATGGTGAGTCTTTGGATGATGAGTGGATGATTCTAGAGTGAGGTTTCGGTAAGGATGCTGGTGATGCTGGTGGTGTGACTAGGACAAGCGTGAGAGGTTTGGGTGGCGAAAAGACGCTACCAGTAATACGGACGTGGCTTTGATAACTTGTGTTCAAGTGTGCTATGAATGAAGTGGTTGTACAGTATCACTGGCGCCAAAAGTTCATGGAATGTTTGAGTGAAATGATGAGTTTTAGGTGACAAGTAGGTGGGGCTTGGGTAATTATTACTATGGCTCCAAGTGAGGTTTGGGGTGACAATGATGTGTAGGTGACTTGATCCACAGTGGGAGGCTTTGGATACAGTTGTAACTGATACATGTACTAGGCTGAAGTGAATGCTGACCCGTTTTACAGGTGTCTTCATAATGTCTGTCTTCTCTTCAAAATATCACAAACTTATAACCTTAAGAAGCAGTGCTTTTTTTTTTTAAATTAATGATGAGTGATTCAAAAACAGAAAGTGAGTATGACCTAAAAGAAAGAAAAAATGGGACCATACTTAAAAGAAAGAAAAAAAAGTATTGCCATTGTATTCCTTGCCCCCTTGCCCCCACCATATTAACCAAATGATTTCTTTTCTCAGCAAGCGTGACATTTTGGTCCGCCAACCTCCATTTTACTAACTGATCAACATACGGTACGTGTAGTTAGGGATTGCATTCCAGAACATGTAGGTCGATTAATGTTAGTTTAACTGTATGTAGGTTTGATTTCCATATGTTGTATAAGAACAACCAGGAAATAAGGTTATTCTATTGTACTGTGTATGTCATATTGTTTTGTATTGTATTGTAATGCACTGCATTGTTTTGTGTTGTGTTGTGTTATATTGTATTGCATTACACAGCACTATTGTAGTTAGGTCCCTTTACAAGATTCAGATATATAAAACAAGGGAGAACATAACATACAAAAATAAACTGGCCCATGAATTTGCATGCACCAAGGCCCCTTCATAGCCTGCACACCCCTTCCCCCAAAAGAAATGGACCTGGCCCTTTCAATAACTAACTTGCTTTGAACTCCTGTCGGCTGGCTAACTAGCTGTTCACAAGCACATATTTTATGACTGTTCTTGCACGCTAATACCTTGCTGAGTTTATGTATATTATGTACTGCTGTGTGTTCATAACACTCATAACACAAGTGATTGTTAATATGTTGAAAACTTGTTGTCCTCGTGAGTAAATTAGATGTTTACTGATGCCAGATTGGGTGTGGTCTGTGTGTTGGTGTGTCAATGTTGTGTTGAGGGTGATGTGTTTAAATGTTGATAATATGTTGGTGAGTGTGTGTATGAGCTGATGAGATCATAAGTGTAGCTAGATGTGTTAAATGAATGACTGGACACAGCGATGTGTGTTGAAATGTAGTTGGTGTGTTGATAATTCTCTCTGTGTGATGTGGAATATCGCAGTGTATGAGTAGATGTGAATGTGTTGATGTACTGACTTGTAAAACTGACCGATGAACGCACGTTTGACGCGTTGTATGTACATCCAATGCTCGTAGAACAAATCTCTTTACAATGGCGATTTTCTGTAATGTGTGTATGATAAGTGTACTGATTGGAGGAAATCAAAATACGCCTTTAAAAAAAAAAGTGAAAAAAAACCACCACAGTTCTCTCACACAATGCTTTTCTACCCATTATTCATACACACACATGTAGGCCTACACTCCATGACACACACAGACTGAAAACCAAACCACTGTCAAACTAATGCAAGACCTAGACTATGGCTTCAACCTTAACATACACTGACCACTGGCTGAGACCTATGGCTTCAACCTGAACTTACACTGACCACTGGCTGAGACCTGAGCCATCTTGCTGCCACTGACATTGTACACAACCAAAAACTGATCTGTAACTCCATACATAGACACAGGTATACAGCAGGTAATAAAATACATTCCACCACCCTCTCCCCGCCCATAGTAACATACACTCACGTCCAACCCTGTCTCACAGCCACAAATTGAAACCTAAAAAAAACCCCAAAAAACACGGTACAAATGTAAACACAGTACACAAAATGACACCAGTTGGTGGGAAGTGCACAGCTGTGGTACTGGTGGTGTAAACGTAGAAAATGATGGAGCGGTTCCCCGTGCTATGCTGTTGCTGTGACATGGTGCTAAAGAATGCTAAAGAAGTGGTCAAAGAGAATACTTAAAATACAATTCATACATAACCAGTGCACAACAAAGGCATCCAACTTGATGTCAACAATGCATAGAAAATAAAGGCTCCAAACCTGCAGCTTGGCTACAGAGCCATCATGGACGGCCTTCCAGATCAACATGGCCAATGGCAATCGCAGCATGTCACGTGGCACAGAAAACTGATTTTATTCTAGAACTTGCTGCAAGAGCAAGACACAACTGGTTTTGTCTGGTTTGATCTAGCTATGCCTTGTTCATCATTACACACCATACCGTCACCTTCTATTTTCAAACAGCGTAAAGAGGAAGTAAATAAATATCAAAAGTATATCCTATATACCGACATGTAAAGCATACATTACCTGTTATTCTTGCAATAGCTTAAAATAAATGAGGCCTTTTAAAGTTCCTGGTATTCTTCTTGTTCTTCTTAGTAAACGGAGCTGAGATTCTGATTATGGCTTGCTTGGGTCCCTTACTACTACTAGGATTCCTGGCTGTTCTTGATGACAGGATAATCAACTTCACAAGCTCGATATTTCCTGCCCTCCCTCCTTCCCTTCCTTTCCCCCCACACCCTCCCTCCCTTTTCCCCACACCACCTCTTGGCAGGCTCATATCATTACACCATATATGTGTGGCCACAGGGAAAACCCATCCGATCTCACAATGAGTAATTTTAAGCCAGGATCTTGAAAAGTCGAATTTCGACTTCCTGGGCCAAATTCGAGATTTCTACGGAATCCGATACTGTAGTTTATTCATTGATCTTTCATTCCATGTTAATATAATTAATGAAAATGAGGTTGAAATGTTGTTTTTTAGTGTTTTAATGAAGCACTCTTCGCTCAAACGCGTGGTGAACAAGACTTTAATCTCGATTTTCTAAAAATCTATGTGGCAACGGTAAGCTTACAAATTTTGTCCATAACTTTGGGACTAATAAAGATATTGATCTCAAATAAAGTGCAGAATGTTCAGAAATGAATGGGAATTAATATTCTATCATTAACTCAATTTTCATATCTTCTAAGATGTGAAGGGTTTTCCCATGCACCAACACACAGACTAGTCTAGTCGATTTGGGGGAGTTATCTCCTGTCAGGGGTCCCAGAGGCCAACGATGATACTATAGAGACACACTAAGCCAATCAGTTTCAATGCAACACAAACCCCTACGTACAATACTACTAACACATTTGGCTGTTATTCACAAATATAAGGGAACTCCTGATGTTTCAACGGTGTAAAGTCTTGAAGCCAATACTGACAAGATCACAAGGAGAGGCCATGTTGGATTAAATTTCAGCTTCTGGTATTCACAGCAACTGGTAATCTCTGTGAGCGATTTTGACACGAACACATGGTCAGTTCCCATTATAAATACCTCGACAGATCTAACGTATTCACCAGCATCACACAGCAGCAACAACAACAACAACAACAACAACAACAACAACAACAACACATTATCTAAAAAAAATGAAGAAATGTAAAGACACCGATTTTATCAGCCGCCAATTTTTGGATGTTCATTTATCCTTTTCCATATTATTTTGGAGGAAAAGGATAACTCTTAAGATTCAAAACGGAAACAAAAAATCCATTGTTTTTCTCCATATTACTTCCCGAGGATGTACAGATCAAGCATTATGGAAGAGTTTTTCTCTTTCTACTATATTGCAAACAAGTGAGCTAACTTTCTTGGACATACTATGGTAGCTTCGCCTGTGAATACCAGAAGCTAAAACCATCAGTAACTCAAGTCATAACTTGCTCTCTCGCTTGGGACTTCGGCTTTGACTTTTCCACACAGGAGGGATGACGCACACAGGTTTACCCCGGCGGGGATGCCAGACGAGCATCTGGGCAGAGTTGGCGCAGGGCGGTGTCAAAGCACACCTGGGGATGGGCACATTATAGTCCAAGATAATCGGCTGACGCGGAATCGGGTTGCTGATTAAGGTGGCTCTCTCCCCAAGCGGGCGCCGCGGGTCAATGGCTATCTCTAACTGCATGCACCAGGAAATGGTCTGGGGACAAACAATATAATGTATTATCTACTCTGTTGTTCGTTCACGTAGGCCTACCACATTATTTTGTGGTCTAGGTTTCACTTGTTATTTTAAATAAACTTGTTAAACTTGGTGTAGCGTTACATACAGTGTAGCATTATATGGTCGCCGTTTTTTTTGTTTGTTTGTTTTGTTTTGTTTTTGGCGGTAAAGGATTCTATAATTTGATACTGACTCAATATCGGTTAAGTTGTTATTTTTGTCCTGTGGGGACTTCTTACACCAACTTTTCTCTTCTGCAAATGTAACCGGATGGCAAGGCATTATATATATAGCTGTTCCTTTTTTATTATTATGGGGAAGGAATGTGAGCTCAGTCTGATAATTGTTCAGATGTTACATATTATTTTTTAAGGAAGTGTGTCACCAGGGATTTTACTAGATTACTGTGAATGATCAATTTGAGAAGAATGACCGAAAAAACCTACTCTATAAATTTTTTTCCCTTCCGGGGATCGAACCAGGGTCTCTCAGCTTGCAAGTCTGATCGTGTTACCACTACACTACAGGGACGCTAACTTCACAGCAATTTCATCTTTAAATACCTATTACCTGAATCGGTCCTTACTTCCACGTGTGAGCTTAGTGTTCACCCGTGACCCAAACACACTTCCCGACTGCTCACATTTATTATTGTGGGGGAAGAATGTGAGCTCAGTCTGATAATTGTTCAGATGTTATATATTATTTTTTAAGGAAGTGTGTCACCAGGAATTTTACCAGATTACTGTGAATGATCAATTTTGAGAAGATGGGCCGAAGAAACCTACACTGGAAATTTCTTGTCCTTGCTGGGAATCGAACCAGGGTCTATCAGCTTGCAAGTCTGAACGTGCTACCACTACACTACAGGGACGCTAACTTCACAGCAATTTAATTCTTAAATACCTACTGCCTGAATATGTTTCCTAACTTCCATGTGCGAGCCTAGTGTTCACCTGTGACCCAAACACACTTCCCGACTGCTCACACATATTATCTAAGGAAGTGTGTCATTAGGGATTTTACCAGATTACTGTGAAGCAGGGTTGGGCACGTTCACGGAAAATCGGGAACTGCGTTCCGTTCTCCGTTCAGTGCCAAAATAGGGAACTGCGTTCCGTTCCCCGTTCAGCCGAGACTTTCAAATTCCGTTCCGTTCACCCGTTCCACGTCTGAGGAACTTAGTTCCGATCTCCGTTCCGTT
>JAWQUT010000493.1:104128-140013 GCA_033807755.1 Ellobium chinense
AAAACCTCACCACATTAAAAAAAAAGAAGCTACAAGCACCCAGGATTATTGCAGGTCTAATCCAGACACTTCTAGCCAGATATATTGTTTATAAATACGTAGTAGAGATTTCGGAAGAGTTTCCAAAAACGTCTCACACTTCGAGAACCATCTCTAACCCTAACTCTGGAGTCTATTGAGACGGGCTCCCTGATTCTAATGTCCAATGAGACGGGCTCCCTAACTTTAATACCCATTGAGACAGGATGCCTAATCCTAATCGCCATTGAGATGGATTGCCCTACCCTGATGCCCATCGAGATAAGATTATCAGCTGAGATATGTGAGGTGTGTCCTGAAATTCTCCCAAATTCAAATGATCCTCATGTCTGATGTTCCTGTCTCGATGGGCATTAGGGTTAGGGTGAAAAAGAATGTTAGGGTTAGGGAGAAGGTTTGGGTTGTATTAGTAGGCATGAGTTCTGGTTAGGGGTGTGAGTCTCATTTGGAATCCCTTCCACACGCCCAAACCCCATCTCCCCGTCCCATAGTACAAAGAAGATGGAGGGAGGAATGAGACTCCCATTTGATGCTACTGGGAAGGAATTCTGAATGTGAACCCTAACCCTACCTTTAAACCTAACCCTAATGCCCATTGAGAGACGAGCATCCGTCGAAGCATATCCTCGACCCTAATGTCCAATGAGACTGGGGCATAAAGTGTGAGTCTCATTCGGAAGTCCCTCTGGACATTCAGCAAATTGGTCATCTGTAGTGTACATAATAAAGATAGTAAATATTAATAATTGAGACTGTTGATACACAAACTTACCAGACTTACTTAAGTCATAAAGTGGCCATGTACTACTAGATCTAGATCTTGCTTATTGAATCAACCTAATCCCATTCCTAGGATACAGGAAGTTCAGCAGCCTCTATTGCTGAAAGTGATACAGCGTAATCAGACACCATGTTTCAGACCTATCTTTTTAACCCTTACAACTTCCTTACACTCTTTCAGTAAGAAGGTGGGCCACATCTGGGTCTCAACTCCTGTATGTCATCAGTGTGTCTTCCCTTTCACTTATTCAGTCATCTCACCTGAAGTTTGGCGTTCTGTATTTCAATACTGCAGAAGAGCTTTCGTCTATTTGTGTTGGTTCTTTGTCAATCTTGGCCTCAATTTCCAGGATTCGGATGACCGGCCCGACGTTGTCGTTGCTGGTCGAGATATTTTCATTGCTATTGTTATTTTCCTTATTCAAGGCCCCGTTCCAAACCACTAAGGATCCGTGTCCCATTCCATCCGAAGAGTGAACGGAACGATCCATTGAAACCAGTGAAGGCCTCCGTGATTTTTATTTTAAGCTATTGCAGCATTTGCTACTTTCAGAATCTTTACACGAAGGCCTTAGAGATTCTGTTACCATGTGCTTTTGTTTACGTCAGTATACTCTCAACAGCAAATTTATGCAAAATGCATTTCCTACCGCAAGTAGACTGAGCATACACAATGTGATAAAAAATTATTGTGAGAGAGAGAATACTTTCCTCTCGCTCATGACTGTAACGTTGTAAGTCTAAATGTGGAATGGAATCGTTAAAACCAAGAGATGAAGCCCAGTAATCATCTCAGTGCCGGGTAAAACTTTTAATTATGCAAACTTGTAGTTTGGTTAGAGAGTATCTCGTAAATGCCATTGCGCATGTTCAATTCAACCGGAAACTGCTGTGTTTACATCCTGTTCTCGGGTCTATGGTGACTTGTGAGGAATGGCATGCTGAATAATAAAATTGTTAATGGGAACTCCGAGACAGTTTGCTGCAAGAACCTGCTGTCCATCATAATTTACTCATATGTAAGTTCCTTACATACGTCCTTTCATGAACGGATATCATATGACTGCTCAGTTAAAAACTGGATTCTTGTCGGAGTTATTATTTTTAGCTCGAACTCGAGTGACGACGAATGCAAGTTCGACTTCGACCCTCGACCCAGTTCTCATTGATCAGCTAGCATGGTTAACGCCCGTCTGCCATGTACTTATGTGATGATCTTGCTGTGAACACCGCACATACACTATGTGTGTGTTTCTGTTTGTAAACTTCTGTCTTAACTCTTATAATGCTAGACTAGCTAGTCTAGAAACCTAGACTAGTATCTTCTACTTACTCAGTTACTTAAGTTACTGGTTACTGGTCAGATCTTTGCCTCAAAACTCAAGCAGGCTGGGAATATCTGTCTGTGTCACAGTCAGTTCATTACACCATGCTATTGCTTTGTCATGTTAGGTTTCAGGCAGATTGCTTTGAATTTTGATACCTTCACATTTGCCATTTGGGTAAGGACTCAGGAGTGAAGAGGTAAATGGACACTCTCATCACCCTACCTAATGCCCCAGATAGTAAATAGTCTAGAGTGACCAGCTCCAACCCCCTCAGCACTAGGGTTCTAAACCATAGCATAAAGACCTTGGATAGACTGGAAACAAGTGCCACTGATGTTAATTCATTCCCTGGGGCCATTTTGTTTGTCTTTTACTTTTGTATTTTTTTTGTGNNCCCCCCCCCCCCCCCCCCATGCTTTTCATGGGAGAAAGCGGTGTTTAACTCACTCACAACACACAGTGGCCAAATTTAGAAGGGTTATGCCGATGATGTGCACCACGTCATTTCAGTACTGGGGAGGATTTTCCATATTTGGTAATTGGCAATAAGAAGTTACGTTGCTTTGACTGATGTTCCTGTCTCAAATAAACCTCCCAGATAGTTCCCTTCAGCAATTTAGGTTTCTTACTGTCGCAGATTTTATTTGTGCATTCAAAATGATCCCGGCCATTAGGTGAGCTTTCTCCTTACAATTGACTCGTGGATGATAGTATAATCCTGTGCACCAAATTGTCTTTAAAACCCTTCCTCCAACCTCACCGATATCTTTTCATATCTCCAGGTGCGTAGCGAGGGTGAAGTTTTTTTGTAACTTGGCATCCAAATGGTGTATTCTTGTTTTTAAGGTGGGGGTGGGGGGTGGGAAGCAGAATTTAGACACATCTTTTGGTTTGCTCACAAAATTTATGTGGTGCTATCAAGTACATGTAATACTTGTTATTTTCTATCGCATCAGACCTTTCTTTCCTCCACAAGAATTAAAGTTGCCTGTCTGAAATCATTAATAATGCTTATGGGTATGTGAAGAAAAAAGACAATATCATTACATCTTTATCAACATCATCATTTCACATTTCAGTACATGTAATATTGTGACTATGACTGTGCCAGTGTAATGTGATCCCAGTGAAGTTATCATTAAGCTGCAATGACACCAATCAAACACACCATGGTGAGACATTTTTACTTCACAAAAAAAAAACAACGGAAATATTAAGATTTCCTTCTTCTGCTGCAAGATTTCCTCTACTTCCTCGACTAAAACTAAAAGGCAGTGAGAAGGTCAAAGGTTTTAGAAAAGATTCCCATTGAACAAAAGATATTAAAACTCTATTCCTGATGAGCTCTGTAATGTTCGAATATTTAAGGTACCATCTAGTCTAGAACACCAACCTCACGTCGCCAAAATGGAAATCAAAACCGAGAAGTCATGCTCGGAAAATGTCTTACGTTTTAAAAAAAATAGGCCGCTTTCGTTAAGGTTTCTGTCTTTACATTTCCTTTGGATGCAAGTCATTGTATAAACAGAAGCTCTGAATCTGTGAGAAAGTGTACAGGCTTTCAGTTTATCAGCGAAAAAAGCTAGCTAACGTTGAAAAAGTCGTATTGCCAATGTTTGGAAAAGCTCATAGGTGGAATAGTACAAGGATGATGTTTGTACATTTTAGAAAACCTTTAGGACTATTAATATATCAGTGGTCTCTGATTCATAGATTACATGTATGCTACCCACTCCATATCTCTGTCTTTTTCTCTCCCAATCTCGTTTTGCTCTTCAAACATTGAAGACCAGATGCTCTACTCACTGTTAAGTGTTATGCGATCGAGTATCTTTGGCATCTAGCGTGCGGAAGACATCTTTTTTTTTTCCTTTCTGATTTACACAGTGGGCCTTTCAATTCATCCAATTAACCATTTGAATCTAATAGGGCAATTAGAATAAAACAGCATTACTCCCGTCAGGTCAATATGCCTGCTCATTAGTGATTTTTATTAGTTTGCTTTTGACAAAGAGATGATGATACCAATCAAGTGCTCGCCAGCAGGATGGTAAGTTGCTTTTTTTAGGGGGAGGAGGGGTAGAGGAAGAGGGAAGAGGAAGGTCTGTGTAAAAGTTAAGAGGCCTACAACGAGATGTAACGATACAATTTTTGTTTTTTAATTTGAATCAGCTGCCACAAAGAAATACCCAACACGTCAGCATGGTTTAACCCTAATAGTGGCAATCGCTGATTAAATCGGCGATAAACCATGTGAGTAAGTGGCAACGAGGATTAGATCGGCTATATCGCCGTCCCATTTTTTTAGTTATTTCCTCTAGTCCCTTGACCTTTATTTGGACTAGAAGTGATGTTCTTACATTGGAGAGCTCGTCTAAGCCTGTTTTCTTCGCAGGAGCAACATTTTTGTGACATTTCAGTTGATTTCGTATTTTTTAGTGTTACATCAAAAACCATACTGTTGGTCAAAGAAATGACCACAGAAAAAATATATGTCAAAATATATAAGCAAAACTATGCATATTTGGAAAGATAATAGATTTGTGCACAAGATAGTTGTGTTCAAACTGCAAATACTCTGAAAATACTTGGATTTCTGTGCACCTCCTGAAAATATTTTTTTGCGTCACCAGTGGCCATTTTTATTTTTCAAAGACGTGACCCAAAAACATATAACCGATGCTTTCATAAATTGTTTTTTCAAGTTGTCTGTCCAATTACCTTTTCAGTGATATATAGTTTTGTACCTTTATAACTAAAATTGAATTTTTAATGAATTTTTTACTACCACCCATCATATTGAGCAAAATATACCTTGCCACTTAGGAAAAAAACTCATGCCACTACTAGGGTTAACAAACAATCACGATCATACTATGTGTGATGTTCCTTTTAACTCCAGATCTGTCTCTGTCTTTTTGCATAAGAGTTACACCACAAATTGATGGATCTTGTGTGCTTACTGGATAGAACTGATGAATTTTGATAATACTGTTGTAAACTGCATACATGCCTCATTGCTTACTATTACAGATCACATACCAATCTTTATACTATATCGAGATTATATGACATCGTCGTTTGTCTTGATTGTCTCACATGTTCAGTAGCATGCCTGGTGTGTGTCTGACATATTGGTGCCTTCGGTAAGGAATTTTTTAGTACAAGTCTATGTATTTATTTTTGCTGCGACAAAAGTACGAGTATAGCAGTCAGATTTAGGTCAATGAATCTCACAACAATCATAGGTAATACTAATGCATTGTACATCTATCTGGCCCAATTCCAGTTCTCTTCTCATAAAAAACAATCTACAATTTTAACTTGTAGAAGGAATTAAAAAAGTAATTGAAAGTAACTAATCACTTTAGCAGTATTCTACTTGTAATTACTTTTTTTCAAAAAGTATTCTACTTGTAATTAATTACTTTTTTTCCAGCAGTAATCTACTTGTAATTAATTACTTTTTTCCAGCATTAATCTACTTGTAATTAATTACTTTTTTTCCAGCAATAATCTTCTTGTAATTAATTACTTTATAAAAGTAATTTTAACAACCCTGCACTGGACCAGCTGGCAGACAATACGTGCAATGGTCATTATCAGTAACAATGGGTATAGTATGCAGTCAGCTTAGGGATAGATGTGAGAACCCTCACACTCCCAGATTTAAGACAAGTTAACAACTGAGTCCAAGTTCAAAATAGCCTTGAAAACATCTTTTCACTAAATATGTTTCTGGTTCATCTCAGTGATGTCATCCAAATCATGTGTATGTGTGTTTGGGGAGGGGGNGGGGGGAGTGGGGTTGATGATGTGGGCATCTGTGAGTGGGTGTCTCCTCTCAAGGCACAGGAGTGCAGTCTCTGTATACCTTATAATATGAGTGGCTGGAACTCATGCTCCCTCCTGACCTGAGACCCTGATCCTTGTGCACATAAATATGTATGTAATCAGGTGTTTGCTGATGGATTCATTGGTTTTGAATGGGCTCTCGTGTCAGATGAGAAATCCACTAGTGGGACATTTATGAATGTGTGGATAAATAAGTGTATATTCTCTTCTGAAGGAGAGAGAGAGATAGAGAGAGAGAGAGAGAGAGAGTGTGATATGAATCAAAGAGTGGTTGTTGAGGGGTGAAGTAATCTATAGGTCTCTGACTATATTAAATGTTCAGAGCCTTTTTCTCTCTACATATTGTATGTTAATTCTTGGAACTGAGAATAATAACATCTTAAATGCTCAGAATACAAGTTTTACCATAGGCCAAACTCACTCACACAACTATTTTTTATTCTGTCCTGCTGTAGACATGTGGACTAAACTGCTCGAGTGAAGACAACGCAAAGTGAACAAAGAGTGTGAGAGAGGAAAAACAAGCCGGCCATGAGGAAGCGAGCCATTGTTCAGAAGGTGGGCGAGTCTAATCCCTCGGAGGTGGAGACAGCAGCTCAAGTTTGTACATCAGTGTGTCTGTCTGTGTGGGATTCCCTCCTGGCCTTGGACCACCAATTCACGACTCATCTGGCCGTGTGTGCCACCAAAGATGCGCGTCTGGGTCACCTCCGACCTCTGATGAA
Organism: Ellobium chinense; assembly: GCA_033807755.1. NCBI lineage: Eukaryota > Metazoa > Mollusca > Gastropoda > Ellobiida > Ellobiidae > Ellobium > Ellobium chinense. The sequence continues at coordinate 110,856 of JAWQUT010000493.1, forward strand.
AGTGCTGGAGATCAGCTGTCACGGAGTTCCCTGGATCTTGGGTGCCGTCATCCTCTTTCTCTGCTCACACAAGCCACGGGACATTGAGGTGGCGGTCAATCTTTTTTTTGGTAGGTCTCTGCTATCTTTGTTTCAGTTCTATCATTTGACCGACCGCTCATCACTGCTGGCTTGAAATTTATTACTTTTTATCTATATGTTTCTCGTTACTTGTTGCTAGAAACATCGTCATTGCACTCAGATGACCACAGGAGCTCTTGATACCCACACCAAAGGTCATCTCAAAGACCCTATCAACCCCTTAATGCAACTTTGTCTTAAGCGCCACTGGTCAAGTTTTGAGAAATCCAGAGTTGAAATTTTTGGCTGATGATAGATTTGGTTCATAAGACAAAGTGTTTATTTTTAATAACTCTCTCGTTTCATTGAGGATGGAGATGAGACAAGGTTACTTTAAGAGGCCTTCTCCTGGTGCACCGCACCATGGTTTTAAATCCCTTTTGATAAAATTGGCACTTAAGACAAAATTGCATTAAGGGGTCGATATTGCTTATTGTGCCAGTTGTGAGCTGACTGAAAACTGCTGTGTTCTCTCCAGCAAGCCTGCAGTGACTTCCACTTCTTTTCACCCCTCCATGAGCTCCTCCATGTCCCTCACTACATGATTTGTGACACCTATTAGAAGGGCAAATCACTGTTTGTGTACAACCCAATTAATCCGCTAATCTATAAAATCCCCCTTTTTTGGGGCCCTGCCAGCCAGTGTTAGGGTGTAGAAATGTGTAACATGACCTGTGATCTAAATAAAGCATCCAATTTTAAAGTTTCAGGTACAATTTGAGCCTTCTAGATAAAAAAATAAAATGTGTAGACCTATGTATTCGCATGCAGTCAAGACCAGGCAAATGAAAATTTGGGGACCAAATCAGAATTTGAGGTGATCTTTTGTCAAAAGACATTTGTGAAAAATTTTGGGCGTTGACCCCCCTTTTTCTTCCCGTTAAAAGATCGGGAAAAAAAAATACTTTAACCTCCTTGGAAGAAATTTCCCCAAATCATAGTGGTATATTTAGAATAACGCAAAATGTTAATAGGGCCAAAAGAAGGAAAAACAATAGGTGTCAAAGACCTACATGATTGTTATCCCAGACTTCCTCTTCCATTTTTCTTATTATCATTTTTTGTTCAGTGCTTTGATGACGTCTGCTTTATCATGTTTGAGAGTGCCTCCATTCTGGACCTAGCCCACCAAAGGGTTAACAATCTCATTACCATGGACACAAGTATGGCCAGTGCACAATCCCATTTAATAGTTTTGGTGAAAAGCCCTGGAGGCGCTGCAGTCACTTAGTTTTGGGCTTTGTTTTTTTTTTCACTTCTGTCCAGCATGCTGTGCAAATCTGTAATGATCACAGTGTTATTCTTTAACTGAAAGTTTCTTGGTTTAACCCATTGCAGAGCGTCAGTGACAGCCTGTATTTTCATACATAGGCATGGTGGATGTGGTAATTTCATAAGCCTATTATTCTTTGTGAACGTCTCTGACTGCACAGTATACAATGAAGCCCCATCCACATGTTGTGCCCCTTGCAGTAGATCTTTCTGAGTAGAGGCAGATGCCCTTACACACTGGGTAGCCCGACCTAGAGCTTGCTACCACAATCAGTCTCTGCTCTCGGGTGTGAGTGGGTGGGATATTGACTAAGAAGGGACATGGAGGACTCTTCAGTCATAACAATACATATATGGCTAAGTGCCAAAAATTTGTAATATAGAAAGGGACAAAAGGGCTGAAAAGTGGACAACACATATGACAGAAAAATTCTTTGACACATTAACCATTTCTATTTCAGGTTTTGTATATTTTGTAGCTGCAACTCTTCTCATTTGAGTGAGAGAGAATGATTTTCATATGAAAGTACAAAGTGTTGGACATCACTGTGATGGTAGAAAAGTGTTAATAAAGTCACAAATTTAATAGTGAAGAAATGTGAACTCCACCTGTAATATGAGTCTAAAAATCATAAGGGTATGTAAGCCAAATAATTTACTAGTAAAGTTAAAAACATACAATTTATTTAACAATTGGTTTGTTTTTGTTGTCACAGTACTGACATCCGACACAAAATCAAAAATTAGAAAGTTTTTTGCAGGTTTTGTTAATGAGTGCCTATTGTAGCATAATATACATCTTTTCCTTGGGCTCATTACAATATACTGATCTTAATAGATCCCTTAGACATGAAAAAAATTGTTATTTGGTCTTTGGTCTTTGCCCAATAATGGCAAGGATAAATGGCGATCATTAAACACACAAGGCTTGTAAATTCAGCAGTGATAATAATGACCAATCATTAGCATAAATTCTATGACAACTAGAATTAAAATCATACAACATGTTTTTCAATGTACATGGGACACAAGCACTTGCACTTTCTTTCAGCTCATTCTTTTAATAGAATGTTTTGTAATATTTATTTAGAAGGTCGGCTGCCATTGGGGGAGAAGGTGTGGGTGGGTTGGGGATAGGAGAGGGGGGGAGAGAGGGAGGGATTGGGGCACAGTACTCTACACATTTCTACATTGGTCTTTGGTTTTGGCTTTGACTTCCTCTTAACCTCTTGTGTGAATGTCCCATCTTTCTTTCCTCATATGTTCTCAGTGACTTCTTCCTACTTAAAAATACAAGAAAAGGAATTCAAAGCCAGAGTTTATTAAAGCAGGAATGCCATTGAAAGAACTAGAGTTTCATAAGACATAAAATACATAGGTCAAATTTTATCAAATTACAATCAGCCTTTGATCTAGATCCTAGACAAGCATAGGGCATAGGATCATCTTCTTGACTGTGATCGCCAGTATGCCAACCCTGAGGCAAGACAGTATATTATGGCTATACCATCTTTGTTTGAGGTTACGAGGTCGACAGTGAAACGTCGCACATGTTGTATTACAACATGGACTGCCTAAGGCAATGATTTACAGTCCATTATGTATGATGTACACCCAGAATGCATAGTACTCTGGCAATGCCTTCGCACTCTTTCGGTTTAATGCACTTACTGCATTCATTGTATGTAGTTCTACAAGTAACATTGTCACAATTGTTGAAATGTGAATGATAGCAACAAATCTCAATATAAAAAGCATTTGTTTATTTCTGTATTTCATTGCTTCATCCTGGAAAATGCGTTTTTGTAAATTGAACAGAACTACAAGAACAAGAAAGAAGCTGAATGTAAACAGTAAAACCGCGTTGGATGTCACAACCAGATTGGTATGTGTTGGACATCACTATGAAATATAAACCTGACGACAAAATTCAAATTTATGTGGAGATCTGTTGTTGGATAACTTCATCACCAAAACTCCATCACACAATAATCGAAAGGAAAGTAACGATATAGAAACATCTCGGAGAGCGCTGGAGAAGATTTGACCGCTATTGTTGCATCATTGTTGGACGTCACAGTGTGATGACAAAGTGCACGAGTTCAGGAACTTCTTTTGTTAGCCCACTCAGGCAGGAATTGACAAATGGTGTGTAAGATTATCATTTAGCCAAGGGTGACACGTCGTTTTTTGGCCTATGTGGGTTACCTGTACCTGTATCCTGGCATCTTGTGCATTTGTGTATCACATTTTTTAATTTGATAAGCATGACAATATAGGTGATGTCCGACCACTTATTTTGAAAGTGAGCCGTTCTTACTTAATGAATCCTCAGAAAATTCTTTTTTTTTGCTTTATAATCATCCTCATTTATTATTCTAAAATATAATTACCAAATCCAAGTGTAAAGTCTCTATGTGTGCCTGTTTTGTTTGTTTTCCTGAGGTCCAATTCCAGGTGTCCACTGAAAACATGCAATAAATCAGCCAAATCAGAAAACACATTCAAATTTTGAAACAACAAGTGGAACGACTGTAATCGCCTTGTTCATACCAAATTGTTCATAAATTTATTGCACCAGTTTGGAACAACCGCAGACAAAGAAATCACATATCAGACAAAAATTAACTGAGATAATAGGATTACAAAAAGTTGTGTTGAAATATTAGAGCTTTTTGGCACTGACCCATACATAGATGTATAAGTACATTCCAGGACATGGCAATATAATGTATACAAACATGTATGTGTACATGCCGCTGCATGGCAATATAATGTATACAAACATGCATGTGTACATGCCGGTTCATGGCAATGTAATGTATACAAACATGCATGTGTACATGCCGGTATATGGCAATATAATGTATACAAACATGCATGTGTACATGCCGGCACATGAATATAATGTATACAAACATGCATGTGTACATGCCCGTGCATGGCAATATAATGTATACAAGCACGCATGTGTACATGCCGGTACATGGCAATATAATGTATACAAGCACGCATGTGTACATGCTGGTACATGGCAATATAATGTATACAAGCACGCATGTGTACATGCCGCTACATGGCAATATGTATACAGTTTTGTTTATCTGCTCTGAGTCTGGGGTCTACAGACCCCATGGTTATGGTCTTCATCAGATTTGAAATACAGTGTTTGGAATTGTTAGTTATATGAAAAAAAAAAATGCAAACCAAAGCGTTCATGTTTGTGACATACCCTTTCCTCTATTCTCCCTATCCCTAACTTCCTCCCACTAAACAAACCNCCCCCAAATAGTAACAAAAAAAGAAAGCAACCCACCAATCTGAAGTATTTCCTGTGTTTTCTTCCAGCTCTCATTTTTGACCTTGTGGTAGTGGGACTGCTAAAAATGACTTTCCGACGGGGTCGACCAAGTCACAATGTGATGGATATGTTTGCAGCGCCCTCTGTGGACAAGTTCTCCTTCCCTTCGGGTCACTCTACACGGGCAGCCATGATGGGACTGTTCATGTGTCAGCAAGTCTTGACCAGTGGTCTGTATCAGCTGCTAGTCTGTGTATGGTCCCTAAGTGTCAGTGTGTCCCGAATTCTCCTGGGCCGACATCATATCATGGACGTCGTCTGTGGATTCTGTATAGGTCTCCTCTCCTACTATGCTTACCTCCACCTGTGGGTGTCACAAGACACATGCCTTACTTACCTGGACACGTACTTTGGTCATGTCCACTTGTAGCTGTGTGCACCAGGACAGTAAGGGCCGGGTGGATCAAGGAATGGATTATCAAGCAGTGAAGATGTTCATTAGCTAATGGATGGATGTATGTAGGAACTACTTTCACATGTCAGTCAAGACATTGAATGGACAGCATGTTGTGATGTGACGGCATAATGATCTCAGCTTTATGATAATGTAGTTGTGGAATCTTGTGATGTGCTATTGTTGAAATGTTGTTGTGTCTGTGTGTACAAATAGAGAATGAACATACACAAACATGCTCACACAAAGTAGAGTGAGGAAGCACTTGAAAAACATCACTTATAGAGCGGCTGCATATCTAAAACTCTCTAAGTGAGGCATCGAATACTATGCTAGTGGAGAATCTGCAGGTTAGAATCTTGCCAGATCCTCTTTCCTTTATTCCCCTTTTTCACTCTTTCAGTCTTTCTTTGCTCTTTGCATATATGTGTGGCTGCCTAGGAAAAGCCTTCACTTCATACCAGATATGAAAAATGAGATTTTGAGTGCAAGTTATAGGCCATTCCTTTTTGAACATTTTGCAGTTTATTTGATGCCAATATCTCTATTAGTTCCGAAGTTATGGCAGTTTTTGTGAACCATTCTTAAAAATCACAGTTTGGAGAAAATCGTGTTTAATGTTCGGATATCTAAAATTTTCAATCATCTTAACATTACGGGGGCAGTTCAAGCCAGGGACTTTCAGTTCTGGAGCCCTGCCCAAGTGAACAGTATGAGTTTCTTGTGTTCATATCTGTCTCTATCAAGCATATCAGGCAGTGCAGAGTTACCATCAAGACAAATTGATTCTTTCTCAATACATGAGAACCTGTGTATGCCCATCACATTCATTCCATATAAAAGTGGTGGTCTAAGACAGGGCATCTGCTTTTGCAGGTTAATTGTTTGAATCAGGTAGTAAAGAAATCTTTCCCTCTGGTGTCGAAGTTGATACACACCTATCTTGCCTGCAGGTTTGAAGCCGCAGCGTGCCACATTCAAGTTACAAATCATATTTTCAGACTAAAAGGAAAACTGTTTAACCCTGTGATTGGCCCTTTTGGGGTTTAGATTAGCCAAGTTTTAGTTGCGGCCTTATACAGTGTTTTGCATTTTGTTTTATACAATGTTTAGGAGATGAGGAAAGGCGGTAGTTGTCGCATTAGACAGATGACTGCAGAATGGAGGGATGAATATGTGAAAAATATGAACTAAGACTTGGTCACTATGTCAGGATGTTGAGGTCTAATGTATAGAAAATGTGAACAAATGGCCCTGAGGCTCTGTCACTAAGAAAAATGGTTACGGTATAGTATGTACTAGTCATCAGACCAGGTTTGACTGTATGTTTTAGCACTTTAGAATGTTGATTAGAATCCTCAGTTTCTGCCATCTGGAGGAATATTGTTTTCACATCTCTTGAACCTAAGCTTTACAAATACTGTTTGTTTCCAGAGTTGAGCTAATTTCTTTGATTTTCTTTAATCTTTTGCTTTAATAGTATAATATGGTAACCTGTTGAATTGCTTTGTTTATGATATGACTTTGTTTATGAGGGAAACTTTTAATTGTTAGATACCTAAGGCTAACTTAACTGTAGAGCAGGTAAAGAGATGGCACTAAGAGTTTCTTCCTATCTGGAGTTCATCAGTGGCACCTATTTCTATCACATGGCTGTCTATAGGTAAACTCTGGATTGAAGTTTCAGGTGTAGCAGATGTTTCCTTTAGCAATATTTCTGAAAAGAACAAAATTTGAGAAAAAAAGAAAACAGCAGTAATGTTCATAGAAGTCTGCAAGGCCATTTACAGTTTGTCCAAGGGATGGATTTCTTACCTGTTGTGCTAATGACCTTGATTATGTCATATTGCTGTGTAGTTTGGAGGAAGCAGTGCGCACTTAAGGTAGAACTAGTGGCAGAATTTGGATCAAAATCTTTCAAATGTGATTTGTGATTATTTCATGTTTTCTAAGTATAACCATTTCTTTAACTAATTCCACCAACAGTTTATGAAATATCACTTACGTAGCTAATAAGTGCACCTAATTTATGACATGTGCAAGGTAAAAAATTTACGTTTTGGTCGTTTTTCTCAAAAGTGATTTTTGCGAAGTGTTGGCTTACTCTCATGCAGGATTTCTAAAAAACTATTGGAGCAATTCTTCAGAAATTTGGCGTGTACATTCTGTATATAATTATGCAGGGTTGGTACTTATACAAAGTAATTCCCTCCCATACTTCAAGAATTAAGACCTCCATGCATATTTAATGAGGCTGAATTTTTTTCACCGTGGGCAAAGTCAAATTTCAAATATTTGTAAAAAGTTTATTTTTAGGAATATGCTAATAATTCTACTAGGGGCCCTGCAGCAACATAAAAGTAAAATGTCTGTGAAATTTCAAAGTAATTGGTCAATATTTGAGGTCACAGGCCTGCATGAAATTTCATTGGTATTTTAAGTATTCCGGTAGCCATCTTGAATGCCTAATTGCATAATTTATGCAAAAAATTACATCAATAAAAGTTTCATTCCATATTCATGGCACATGCGAAGTTATAAGAGAATCAGTCCATAAATAGTGATTTTAGCACCCTAGCCACTAGTTCTACCTTAAAGTGAAGATACAGCCCTTACGCCATGTAAGAAATGGTCTTATCTTTGCCTCACTGACAGTTCCACTGGTTCACATCTTCTTGATCCACATATCAGAACATGTAGACATCTTGTGACAAACTGTTTCAGCAATATGCAGATTTTCTTACAGACTTAATGGAATTAAACATGGAGATTGTCCTGGCAAGAGAACTCTTTAAACAGAAAAGTTTAAATTTCTCACTAGCAGTTTTGGCAAAGATAACCCCTTGTGCTGGGAGGTGTTAGAGCTGTCTTCATCTCTGCCATGTTTTTGTTATTATCAGATTAGAGTCGACACAGTTCTCTCTCTGGCAGCTTCCAATTCTTGAAGCAATTTGATCCATCTATGTGCCTTGAGACATCAGAAGGATGTCATCCAGCATACAGCCATTGATCACATCTCAGCATTTCATATATTCATTATCAACACCGGCTGCTGCTGTTTCCTTCTTTTTCCCTGATATCTGTGCAAGTTATCAGCGTGGCCTCAGCAAGTGTAGATCATTCTTCATCCATGTGATGCAGTTATATGTGAAACGAGTGGGTAAAAGGATTGACAGAACAATATTGTCTTCATGATTTCCTTGGGGGAGATGAAGTGGCAGTTACCAGGTAGCTTGATGCAGGTCATATTTGATATTTTCCTGTCTGCTGAATTGCTTGCTTGTTTGAACTGATCTGAGAACTGAGAACGTGACAGCATTCAATTTTCTCATTAATATTACAGCGTCCTTTTCTTTTGTCATTTTCATATTAACTCATTCCATGCCAGTATGTTTTCCACGTTTTTGCCAGGCCACTATTTTCTAAAAGTACTATTTCTTACTATAAAGAAAAATTGCATCCAACAACTCCAAACTAACGCCGATTTCATGAACGGGAGTTTAGGAAGAGTTGTCATTGCTTGTGAGTACTAAAAAGTTTCAAACCAGACCTGTAGTAGCGAAACAAAAGAAGATTTTGATATCTACATCGTCGATTGGCGCAGCCATGGCAACGTGTATCGACGATATATCGTCAATTGGCATGGAATCAATTAAGTGAGCACATGCAGATGCAGGAACTGATAGGTTTGTGTTTGTTTATGCTTATTAAATTGCTTGCATGACTCAGCAACACATGCTAGATTTGCTAAGCAGAAAATATGCTGGCTCATCACTCTGAGGACATGAGGGAGTTTCAGCATTGTTTCAGTCTCGGAAAACTCATGAATTTGGAGAAGACTTTGAGTTCAAGAGGCTTTGTCATTTCATTGGTAGGAAACTTATACTCACTCAGTCTGGTGGGATTTTGACTGTTTCAGGTGTGACAAACGAATGTTTCACCCAGAACATTTACACAGCACATTTACACACATCCAGCACATTTACACACACCCAGCACATTTACACACACCAAGCACATTTACACTCACCCAGCAAATTTACACACACCCAGCAGATTTACACACACCCAGCACATTTACACACACCCAACACATTTACACACACCCAGCACATTTACACACACCCAGCACATTTACATGCACCTAGCACATTTACACGCACCCAGCACATTTACACGCACCCAGCACATTTACACGCACCCAGCACATTTACAGGCACCCAACACATTTACACATACCCAGCACATTTACACACACCCAGCACCTTTACACACACCCAGGTACACCTGAAAAATGAGATGGGAACTAAAAGAGGCACACTTTACGTGATTAAAAAACCTTGTAGTTTAAAAACTTAAACCTTAAATGTGTAACTTAACTTGTCATGTTTAGATTATCGGTTGTACTACGGTCGTGATGAGATTTTTTTTCCCATGCATTGAGCAATCCTCACAGTCAGTAATGAACTGAGTCAGTAAGTTGAGATACTTTTCATCTGAAGCTGGAGTCGAAAGCGGAGCAGATATGAGATTTTATCTTGAATGCTATGATGCTGGATCCAAAATCATGAAATGTGTAACAGTGGTGATTATGAAATATTCAGGATGTCAACTGCACAAGTTTGCTTGTTATTATTTTATCTTTCATATGAATGCTGTGTGATACTGAATTTGGTGGTTTGGTACATCCGATACGCTGATTGCATTGTCTTGTAATTACTATTCTGTCCCTCCAAAAAATTGCAATGGCCAATTACTGCAAATTTCCACATTTTTTAGGCTTTGCTGCAGTTTTGCACATTTTTACGTTTGAACGTTTTCCACAAGTTTGGTGCCATTTTTTAAAAAATTTTGGCCAAACAATGCACTTTTAATGCCACAGTGGCAATATTGTTTCAGTGGTAGCATAAAAAATGTGTTCCATTTCTACAACTTTGGAACTATACCGTGGTAAACAGTGTGATGACTAATGTAGGTGTGAAGCTATTGTTGCAAAATTTTTGCTAATTTTGGTGCAACTTCTACCACATTTTACATGCAAATTTTGCAATTCTTGGTTCAGATTTTGAGGGCTTGAAATGCAATTTTCCGCAGGGACAGACTGGTGTCATTTAAGGATATTGTAGACAAATATATAAACAGTGCTCTTAGGTGACGTTCTCTGCTGTTGTCTTGCCAGTCATGATATCTATCATCAACACTAGGAAATCTTGGTTTGTTTTATGCATCATTCCTTGTATTTGAAATAATGACTGCTATGAAGGGTCACTGGGAAAGTTGTTGGACTACCCTAGAAGGATTTTAGCTGCTGTCTTGATTTTTGCACACATTTAGGAACATCTTGTCTTGAGAATTTTCAGTGACTTGCATCGTCATGGCAGCACTCAGCTACTCAGTGACCATGAATGTGATGTCACCTACACACTCATCACAAACTCATTCTGCAGGTTAAGCCTAGTAGTGGCAGGAGTTTTTCTCCTAAGTGGCAAGGTATATTTTGCTCAAAGTGATGGGTGGTAGTAAAAAATTCATTAAAAATGGTTCAGCAGCTTCAAATGTCACAAAATGTTGCGCCAGCGAAGAAAACAAGCTTAGACGAGCTCTCCAATGTAAGAACATCACTTCTAGTCCAAATAAAGGTCAAGGGATTAGGGGAAATAACTCAAAAAACAGGACGGCGATATATATCTATTAGGGTTAAAGGAAAGGCTTACAAGGCGTCATTTTGCAGTGGAACTCTCTTAACACCTTAGTGACCAGCGACGAGTATACTCGCCGCCCAAGCCAGTGCGGATAGGACCAGCGACGAGAATTCTCGCATTTGACCTTCTGTTTCCACACTCTCTGCTTCTACTTCTTAATTATTACAATGTAAATAATTATAACTTTCACTCATGTTGTAGACAAAAATGTGATCAGATACCAAATACCAGCATCATTTGTGAATTTGGGCAATGTAGGGTGATTCAAAGCAAAGTTATTCAACTTTAAGTTACAAGGACATTAAAACCTTGAATAATAGGCGGCGGCCATGGTCCTGGGATAAGGTGATGTCAATGTAAGGCTGGTCACTAAGGTGTTAAACTTGGGCAGTCAGAACGTACCAAATTTGGCTGTTATAACTGTGTGTCGTTGTTTCTGAATAAGGTGATGTAAACAAAAGAGGATGATTTGACATTTTATCCTTCCCTGAAAGTTGGTGGTGTGCAGCAGCTTGCAGTGTCAGTATGAAAACTATACTATTGGGAATGCCGAACCTATACTGTTTATGATCATCATGACAGACAGACAGAGACACACACACACACACACACACACACACACACACACACACGCACACACACACACACACACACACACACACACACACTGTTTGTATTGCTGGACAATCTTCTTGAAATATGCTGATGAATGTCTTTATATGCTGGCTTGTGGCCTGCCAGCCAAATGGACACGGACAATTTCATTTCATTGTGATTTTATGCCTTTTTTTTTCAGACTAGAGCTGAAATTAACAGTCCAAAATGAGTGAAGAAATGATTCCACATGCAGGATATCGCCTACTGGAGGGGAAGGGGATGGGGTGGGGGAAGGGGGATAGAAAGATGAGACATTATCATCATGGAACTGGATGGAGATGCCTGTGTTCAAGTGTTACGTGACATGTAATGTCATAATATTGTGGTGTTATAATAATATGTGTCCAGTATAGTACAGTATCTCTGTGTGTCAATTGACATTTCCCACGTGTGAATCTAGTTTGATTATTTTGTGTCATATGAACATGTCATGTGTATTGTACAGTATTTGTAAGAAGCCAGGCCCAGACTGTGGATATGACGACAGAGTCACAACCAAAGAGAGAATGTGGCTGTGTCTGAAGAGGCTTCTACTTCCTGTTACGTACTGATCTTGTTGCTCCAAAGATTTAGAAAATTGCCTTCAGTTGATTCTATGATTCATTTACATTGACCTTCACCTTCACCTCATATGTAGACAACGGTTAAAATGCAAACGGAAAAATAAGAAATACTGCTACAAGAAAAAGAAACAAAAATTTCCTCTGTTAGGCTTCTATGTTGAAACTGAAACTCTGTTTAAAGTGAACATAAGTCTTTGATCCCAGAGATTTCATTTTAACTATTGTCTATTGTATCTGATGTGTTGTCATTCTCTGTATACCATACTTCAGACATGAAGACATTGTTGAGTACAGCTGAAGAGGTGGGAGACTTTTTTAAAGTCCCTGGTGTCACCATCCTGCGGGTTGGTGGATTTTTATCATCACTGCTGTCAGCCCCACTGTCTTCTTCTAAACGCCTGTGTAGAGAAACTGTAAATAGCAGGAGTTCTTTGGATATTCTGCTACATTATAGGAGTGGAAAGATATGAAATAGTAATAATGCTGTGGTTTATAAGTCTGATATCCTGGGCAAAACCCAGTCACACGGCTTCACATTATTACCCACCAGGCCATATCATTCTAGAATTTTCTCAACTCTCTGGGGAGCATGCAGTCCTGCTGACATTTACAGATGGCATTCTGACACCTTTCTTCCACTGCCTTTAGCGCGGTACCCATTTTACAAATAAATGGAGCAAGGAAAATGTGAATGAAATGCACGTTCACCACGACTGGTGGGGAGTTGAACCTACAGCCTTTTGATGTTGAGTCCATCGCTGTAACCCACGCTGCCCCACACAAAACAGAAGCTCAAGTGTGATGGGTTGTTTTATCTATCTTTTCATGCTATACTACTCAGTTATCATATTATAACCACATAACACAGCAACACACTGGTACAGTTTTTTTGTGTTTTTTTTTGTAAGTTAAATCATTTTTTGGCTTTAACTTGACTTTGTTGGCCCCTGAATGGAGAATGTATTTCCTTTCTTGTCATTTTGTATTACTACATCTTGATGCATATTGAAATGTTTAAACATTTCTACTTTATGTATGGGCTAATTTCAAGGCAAAACTCTTGTGTTCAACTCTAAAACAAGATGGGGCTCCAAATCACTGGTTTAGCATTTTTGTATGCATTTTAGTGGATATATCAGATTATTTTGTTTTAGTGCAACTAGCCTTTTCATTTTTTAAATTTTTTTTGGGGGGGGGGNTTGTTGTTGTTATTACTTTCTAACGTGTTTTCTAGTCTAATCCCATTCTTTCAGGTGTATGTATGTCAGCTTGTGCGTACATCTGTAATTTCACTTACTTGTAATTCAGAAGTATGGTCATAGTTTTTTGGATATTTTATTTCAGTAAATTTGGAAGAACTGTCTTATGAAAAATCAGTTGCTACACAACAGCACTGGAGTGGGACTTTCATTTGGTGAAGGGCTATCAGTTGAAACGTTATGCAGTATAGTTAGTCTAAAGCAAATACAGTAGAACTCTTGCTAACATGAAATTGAAATGACCAGCTTTATCATCACAGCTTAAATGAATTTTGTGTTACCCATTTACAGTATAAGGAAAAATAAAAAAAAGAAATGTCATTTGCATTGTTTGTGGTTGACAGCTTCGATGGCCATGACTGGAAGAGCATTGCAAGTTGTTAAGGATCAGTGTACACTGTCAGCACCTGTGATTGATGCAATACTCACCGCATACCTGACCAAATCTACATGAACATACCTGACCAAATCTCCATGAACATACACGACCTAATCTCCATGAACATACCCGACCTAATCTCCATGAACATACCCGACCTAATCTCCATGAGCATACGCGACCTATATCTCCATGAACATACACGACCTAATCTCTATGAACATACCCAACTCCATGAGCATACCTGTCCTAATCTCATTCTCAATGAACATACCCACCCTAATCTCAGTGAAGATACCCGACCTAATCTCCTTCAACATACTTGCCCTAATTTCAATGAACATAGGCCCCTACCTGCCTGTATCTCAGTGAACATACCTGGCCTAATCTCAATGAATTAATCTCAATGAACATACCTGCCCTAATCTCAGCGAACAGACCTGACTCCATGAGCATACCCAACTCGATGAACATACCCGATCTAATCTCCATGAATATACCCAACCTAATCTCCATGAATATACCCGACTCCATGAACATTCCTGACTAATCTCCATGAACATTCCTGACTAATCTCCATGAACATACCTGACCTAATCTCCATGAACATGCCCAACCTAATCTTCATGAATATACCCGACCTAATCTCCATGAACATACCCGAATCCATGAACATTCCCAACCTAATCGTCATGAACATACCCGATCTAATCTCCATGCTGAATCCATAAGCGTGTAGATAAACTTACTAGAACAGGCTCATTTTTTTTTCCCCCTCTTCGTCACTTTTTCTTCTCTTACTGGAGTATCACATCTTGTGTCACCAAAGTTTTCCTGACACTCTTTATCAGGATAATTGTAAAATTTTGCTACCAATAAAAAGGACCTTTGGACAGGAATTTTCTTTCTTGTCAGATCAGCTGAGACTTCGGGTAAAGGGCTGTATTTACATATCATCAGTCCTTGATTAGAACCGGTCATGCTACTATATGTCATATATAAACGTGGCCAGTTCTATGTGAAGACCGACAATATAAATGTTTTAAGAATTTCAAAAATTTTAAACCATGCAACTAAAATTAGGCACAATATGGCCTAGGATATTCTGTTAAATGCTACAAATTTCAAATACCATCAAAGTCTGAGGCATGTTCAGAATGTACAGCTGTAGCTTTTATTATGTGCCGCAGTCTGGCAATATGGATCTTATACCAGTAGGAGTACCAGCAGTGTTTTCTCCAGGTCATATGAAATTGGACCCCATGACACCCTTACCCCATTTCCATGCCCCGGTCATAAATTGGAGGAGGGGATTTGTAGATTGTGAGGGATATTTTGGATTTTTCTAAAATTCCTTTCAGTTCCTCTACAGAATCACAGATCGATGCACGTTCAATGAATGTTCGAAGGGGATTTTGACATGTAAGGAGCGCGATTCACATGACCAGATGGTTTGGAGAAAACACTGGGCCAGTTCTTAGTGGTAGATACATGTACATACAGTACTAGCATGGGTGAAGACACACAAGGCCACCGAAGAGTAGATGCATGTTTGTGTTATGGCTGGTGTTCTTGACTGCAATAGAGTGAGACGCGTTTGTGTAATGACTGGTGTTCTTGACTGCAATAGAGTGAGACATGTTTGTGTAATGACTGGTGTTCTTGACTGCAATAGAGTGAGACACGTTTGTGTAATGACTGGTGTTCTTGATTGCAATAGAGTGAGACACATTTGTGCAATGACCGGTGTTCTTGACTGCAACAGAATGAGACACATGTTTGTGTTATGGCTGGTGTTCTTGACTGCAATAGAGTGAGACACATTTGTGTAATGACTGGTGTTCTTGACTGCAGTAGAGTGAGACACATAAAAACAGTTGACAAGCAATGGCTAAGAAGATTTAATTGCAGTTGCCTCTGTTTAATAATAACTCCTGGGGAGCACAAAAAACATTGCAATTTAAAAAAAAGTTGTTCTTATCTAGTAACTTCATATAGAGAAAGTAACATTTTGTCCAACGGAAATGCTGTGATTTAGCGAAAGTTGTCATTATATGAATTGCATAGTGCACTTACTGTTAAATCTGCTTAATACAACTCTTCAGAACTATGAAAAAAGGTTGTGATTAAAGGAGTTCTGTTTATATACAACGTGATTAACCAGAAGTTGCATTTACTCAGACTGAGATGAATCAGGTTGTATAACTTCCGTACGAGTTGGAGAGGAAAAGATTACTAGTAACACAATAAAAGTGTTTGACTGATGAAAACAGTGATCTGCAAAATACACTAAGACATCTGCAGAGCACAGTCAAGACTTGGCAAAGTGTGTTGGACGGAACAGAGAGAGGAAGAAGAAGTTACATTCAGAAGGTCTAGCCTCTAAATTCCAGCCTCTAAAGTTGAACCCTTGAGTTTTAGCCCCTAAAGGTCAGCCCTAAAATTCAATGCCTGAAGTCCCAGCCTAAGATTTATCCCCTGAGGTTTAGTTTTGAGGTTAAATCCCAGAGGTTCAACAACCCATTAGTGTGATTTTGAGGGGCTGAGGGGGGACAGCCTGCTGCTCACAGAATTAAAAAAATCCACAGAAGGGACAAAACTTATTTCCTTTTGCTTCCATAATTGCAGTTTCCTAATGATCAAAGTTTAGTTGTGACCAGAAAAGTGGTTATGAGGAAAGAGTTTTCTTTATTCTCATTTCTATTGTGGAACAATAGTATTGCACATGTTGGTGTGTACTGTAAAAGTGTAAATATTATAAAATTAAATCCTGCACAGGCTTACCCGGCTCAACTGGGAGTTGCCCAATAATGTATGATCAATGAACTCTAGCTCCAAAATGTGGGCTTGTTACAGTCTTCGCCACTTCAGCCTTCCTCAAGAAGAGCACAGAGTGCTTGTAATGTAAGTACAGACTGAAATCTCCTGTAGACGTGATTGTTTCAAATCATAAAACATTCCTCTATTTCACACTAGATTACTTAATTGTGAATAATGAACCTCTTCCTTTTTGTGGATATCTCAGTTAGACTGTGAGTGTGATCACATGAACTGGTGGACAGTCACTTCTGCCATTATCTTCAGTTCAACAATATGGTTGACATGGTCGCATAGGATGGCAATTTTTTTTTTTTTTTGAACTTCAGACTTTGTGTAGATTTTTTTTTTCTTATTCTATGGTGCTGCCTGGTGAAAACAGCTCTTACTGGAGTCAGCTGGCATAAAGTGGAACAACTGTTGCATACTGGCATGGTATAATCCACTTGTACTTGTCCCATGAAATTGTCAGGAATTATTTTTAATGCCCTGACTCCATCCCATGTACCATACTTTGGTATGTTCCACTATGGTACAAGGGATGGAGTCAGGGCATTAAAAAGAATTCCTGAAAATTTCAAGGGACAAGTACACGATATAGCAGGTAGACCTAAACCATCGGATCACTGACAGAAATCATGGTGAAAAAAAACCTGCCCACAATTTTCCCGGTTTCATCCCTGAGGTATAGCATAACTGGGTCATATAATATTCTAACAGTACATTCTGATGCCACCTATTATAGTTTGGCTGGAGTTTTTGCAAGTCCAATCCATCTCCATGGAAACCAGACCTTCTTACCCTCTGCTGCTAAAGCAAGTGAGACAGACCAGAATGTCTGTAAGGTAAAAATGACACAGATCACCGATTTTTGCAAACCTAATTCCATCACTTCAAGTCACATTCAGCATTACTGTTAAATAAGAGTAAGGACACACAAAAAAAAACAACCAAGATAAATGATATACTTCAGAGTAAATATAATATAGCAAATATCACAAGTTCTCCAACACAGTTTGATAAATGATCATCATAATGGTATGACATACAGTCTCAAGGCAAGAATAACAGAAATCAGTTATCAAATTCTTTCAGATGAAAGTAAATGGGAGGATCAAAGACGTTTCACTCACATTTCACACAAACATGTGACACGTCAGGGACGGTGACTATAAGGTGATCTACACAACTGTACAATGAACATTTCACCCTTGTCAGCCATTTGCTAATTTCATTCGTAGGTGACTAACAACCATGCAGACCAACCATTCATATTATTAAAATATTCTGTCAAATTCTGTGTGTTGTTATGAAGTGTATATTATCTGTTATGAACCTAATAATACGACAAACACTCACAGATCTGCTGTCCATCAACACAAGGAACTCTGGTGCAAATTGATGAAAATCAAGAATGCATCGCTCAAATACGCTTAAAGTGACAATACTCCATAAATTGTTCAACTCAGATACGTGCAAGGTTGATGGTGTGAGTGCTTGTAAGTCCAATATAAAGTACCTGCTACATTGGCTTTGTAGTGAACAGAGTGGCTAATTACCTTTTTTCATTTACAAAGTAGCAACTGTGTAGTTAATTACAAAAATATGGTAACGAGTACTACTAATTCTGCTACTTTTTTTTTTGTTATTCATTATTAAAAAAATAAGGATCCAGAGAATTCTCCGTCAGCAATCTGGCTTTATTCCTGCGAACTTTCTTCATTTACTCGAATGATCATTGCTACCAGCTCCTCTTTGGCCAGCGTTCTTTGTCTACTGCCATGCATATTTATGTTCTAATATAAGTGACAGAATTTTACCTTTGACCCTGTTTGACCATCACGCTATTTCTTTACTAGCCTCCAGACTGGCTTTAGTGGCTTATACCATACATGGAGTATTATGAAGGAGGGGGAATATGAGCCCAATTTGATCATTTTCTTACAACTTACACTTTATCTATGGAAGTGTGTCACCAAGGATTTTACCAAATTACTGTGAAAGTTCAATTTTGAGAAGAAAGGCTGAAAAAATCCACCACTACAAAATTTCCAGTCCTACCGCAAATCGAACCCAGGGTCTCTCATCTTGCAAGTCTGAATGTACTACCACTAAACCACAGGGACACAAACTTCACTGCGATTTAATTCTTACATACCCACTGCCTGAATATTGGTCCCTACCTTGCACGTGAAAGCCCAGTGTTTACCTGTGACCCCAACACACTTCTCTACTGCTCTCACAAGACAAAATGAATGAATAACTGTTTTATCAGCAAAGGCACATGACATTTCGCACAGTGGACAGTGTGGTAACTAAAGATAATCCTTGCCAGTGACAACAATAAAGATAAGAACACAGGGTCACTGCTCTAAATCAGCCCACATTTTTATATCAAAGCCTGGACTTGTGAAGACTATGCTGACAAAAACAAGAGCTGACTTATTTACAACGCAGTACAGATCAATAATGCTTCTATTAAACTCTTTCCTTAGTACTGAAATTAAATTAAAGTTTACAGAAAGGAAGTGGAAGAAAATATGACTGTTTCATCAGACAGACTCAGCCATTACACAAAACTCTCACGGCTGCTACCAGTGACATCACTGTGAATTTTATTTTCTGTCTGTGAGCTATACCAGCACCAATACATTATTTCATATTGTGGTGGGCAATTTCCTATGTTAAAACTATGAGCAGACAATACTACCCAGAAGTAGACCAGTACAGAAAATTATTGTTCTCTTCTGTCGCTAACGATCGGAGTGGAGGTTCCTAGTGAAGGCCACAAGAATCATGGGTGTAACAATATGTATTGTTGTTATAGTGCGATTCACAATTTGTGAGAAGTTTCTGCAAAAATCTCTAAAATGGTTGCAATTTTGTGTGTCAAATTTTGTTTGGCCTCCTATCTCAATTTGTCTCTGCCATTTCATATTTTTCTTAAAATATTTCATGGAAAACAAACTTTTTCCCTAAAAAAATTATATAAAAACTGAAAATAGGGGGTGTAGCCATAAGGTGTAGAGTTTTACAGTGCCTTGATGAGCTAGACAGTGATTTCACGCCTAGACTATATTTAGACATGGTGTGCAAAATGGTGCAGAGTGAGCAAAAGTTTACAAATTGACACAATCCCACATAAAGGCAGACGTTTTTCGGGTAAGTGTAATTAGCTTAATTTATAGCATATGGTCGGTCTGTTATTATGTTTGATATGAAAAATAGTTCTGATCTGTGCTATTTCGTTGATTGGTCGTTTGGAGTGCCAACAAGATAACTTCCAAAATTATTAATCAGCGTGACTGATGGAAAGGTTGGATCTGTCTGGAACCAAAAAAAATCTCACTGTGAATTGTATGAGATGTGTAAAGGGCAACTACTTGGGAAGGCCAGTCACAAGGCCCCCGCATCCTCTTCCCCAATTTTGTACTGTAGTGGAAGTATGCATACTTTACGTGCCTGCCTAGTTCATGAATGTGAACTTTTTACTGACAGTAAATAATGAAAATGAACAAGAAAAGTCAATGACTCTGGAATATTTACTTGCCCGTTTCATGGGGTTGGAAATGGATGCAAGTGGCGTTCTCTTATTTGCCTCTCTTGTTGCATTTTACAATATTCAGTGTCAGCGGTTTCACTCCATTATCATACGGCGGCCATATTGTCAACTGGAAAACAGTGCAGCCAAATTAATGAAAACGTTACTATTCAATGTTAGGTATAGTCTATATGCTGCTTAACATGCTAAGGCCTAAAAAGGTCTAAAATTTCCAACTGTGCAAATAAAAGTGATGTGCAACTATATCGTGCGTGTTACAATGTAAACGGAAGTTACATCAGATTTTTGTCTTGTGATGATTATGGCTCTATTGTAAAATAGCAGCTAGATCGATTTCCAAGGGAAAGAGCACATTTTATGTAGTTTTGAGAGGGAATTTTTTTTCGTTTCTTGTATGGAAGTGGCCAAAAACTTATTTTCTCAGAAGACAAATTGACGCAGGAGGCCATACAAAACTTGACACTCGTAAGTCCAAATGTTTACGAGATATTTGAAAAAAAAACAACTGTCTCACGACTTGTGAATCGCACTACAGAACATGCCAACCACTTCAGCCAGGTAACTGCCTCTTCCTCACTCTGTTCTGTTTTCACTCTCTGATACACAGTCAATGCAAATCATGCTTGCCAACTGTTTAAACTGTCATGTCCAATGCCCGCAGTCACCCATGGTAGTGAAATGATTTAACTGCCTGCTGTCCACTGGCCATGACAACAAAAAGTCGCCAGTCAAGATGCAGTTTAACATGAAAACAGTCAGTGAAGAAGGAAAATTGCCTGGAGGATTAAAAGAGCTGTTTCAGAGACCAAAGATGACAGGTGTCTGATGTTGTGATAAACAAGTTTAACAAGTTCTAACAGTCAGGTAAGCTGACTGAAGGAGAAACAGGGAACAGAGTCCGGCCAACATGTTTATCATAACATCAAAGTGTATCATGTGAAAAGAATACCAGGAGAAAAAAATCAGATCATCATAAATCACACATCACATCACTGTGCTGCAACAATAGCGTAGTAAAAGTAATTTTTTCACACTTCTGAGAGCATGCAAGCCAAAAAGAGTCAAGAGCGTATTTTTGCAACTTCAGTTTTGGTGAGCAGGTTTTGATGCATTTTGATGTTTTGAACATGTCAACCTGGGCCTTGATCTCCTCTACAACATGCTGCCTTACTCAAACATGGCCTGACTTAAGGTAAAACTTGGGCCTTTTTTAAAGGACAGTGATGAAATAATGTCATATAAACCCCTGAGCTAATGTTTTGGAATGTCAGGTATCTGCAATACACTAAATAATAGACACAAATCATCCATAATCTGATACACGCCTATGTGTTCTTTGTTGATCATCTGAGACAGGTTTGCTACAGCAGTGAAGTTCAGTGTACCAGAATGCTAGGAATACAAACAAAAGGTCAATGACAAACAACATGGCACTAAATTGAGAAATGTGAAGGCTCCAAACTGTGGAATCTGCCTTTGGGCAGTCAGTAGCGCCTCCCTGTGTGTGTCACTAGTATCAAACTGGCTCACCAGCGTAATTTCACCTTCTTAGATGTCAGTGTTCAACAGAAATGGCATCTACTGCAACAATGATTATGGTGTAACGCCAACACATGCTGAAGTGTGTTATCAGATAGAATCCTATCTTCATATGGTGCATCTGTGCTAACTGGCATTCATTCTTTACAGGGTGCATCATTGCCAGCTGCAGCTGTGTCTTGACATGGTGCACCAGAGGTGATAGAATCACACGTTTATGTGGTGCACTGCAGTATATTGCTAAGGTGATTCACCACAATCTGTTGGAGTTGTAATATCTGTTGGACATTGTAGAGTTCAGTTTCTGATCTCGCAAGACTCCCATGACTGTCCAGGAAGTGTTTTGTGACACCGGTTTAGCTGGGCTCAGATCTTGGACTGCCAGACTTGGCTTTCTGTAATGGCAAACAACACAAGCATCAGACACAAGTGTATACATCACCTTGCTAGCATCAGACACAACTGTAAACATCACATTGCTAGCATCAGACACAACTGTAAACATCACCTTGCTAGCATCAGACACAAATGTATATATCACCTTGCTGTGAGTGGCAAGAGAGGTTTTGAATTTCTACACAGCCTAGCTTAATAAAACTACACACTTCAACACTAACAATATTAGCATAATTTTCAGTTCATAATAGAAAAAATCATGTGGAAACTGGTCTTTCACCTCTTCACTTCATACGAGCACTGTATGCACTGTTTTGACTAGTAATTACTTTTTTACGGATTTCAATTGTAATATTGCATTTTTACGTAAAATGTAATATTGTATGTTAATACGTAGAGTGTAAACTGTTGTATCTCTATCTGTATAATGAATCATATATTATTAAAAAACTTGTGAAATTTTGTAGGAGCCGTATCTCGACTGTTTGTGCACCAACCAGCCCAAAATTTTGCATACACCTTCCTTTTGGTCTGAAGGTGTTTCTTTTGATACTTTCTTCGCCTTAAATGGTCCATGAGTATAATTTTGATGATTAATGAATTTTCTTTGTTTCGTGAATACGATCCCAATTCGGTGTTTTTAAATGGACCATACATCCTTGGTTTTTGCGGTTCGCCCCTGAAATATTTACTTCTGGTTCCTGAAGTTGAAACCGAGCATTTGTATCAGATGCCGGGTCGAGAATATGTAGACTATGTAGCAGAGTCGATCGCCAGAGTGAACATAATCATCGTTATGAAAAGGAGCAGAATCAATAGAATGAACATGACTTTGGCCGTGTGAACCACCAGTGCGAAAACTGGAGCTTTCCGATGCAAGTCGTAGACTTGGTTGTACCGAGAGCCAAGAAACGCCTCCTCCCATGCATATCGTGGGGGTTAATTTCTCCACTTATTTCATTATGTATAAGTTACAAACCGACCATAAAGGTCCTTTTTTTTTAAATTGGTGGGCAGCGCTGTTCCTGATTGTCTTGGAAATATTTAGAAAATCGATTTTTCCATATCAAATGACCTGTTCCATTTTTTAAATTGACGTTTATGCTCATGATGTCACTACTATTGTGGTGTCTGCAGCCAGATTGGTGTTTTAAGGCCAAATTCCTCAAATATGGCAGGATTTTAGAGAGACTGGTGTCAAGAAAAATAATTAAGTTTTAACGTTTTTTTTGTTTTTCAGCTTAAAAAATAATTACAAGAAAGAGGAGCGGTGTTTATGTTGTAGATGTAGTTTGGTCGTTTGCTTTGCACTATAACGCCACAAATTTGCAGGTGCTTTGACTAGTGATATTTATAACATTGTATGGCAGTGTAAAACAATTCCCTCAGAGTTCTTGAAAAGAGAAACGTGTGATCCATGCAATATCTGTACTACACTTGCCTGCAGACGACTTTGAGCATTTCACTAATGCTTCGTGGCAGCATGTATAATTCAAGCATAGCATTCTTTTTCCAGAAGAGGACTGGAAAATCAATAAATACTGTCACAATTCACGGCACTGTTGCTAAATCTTGGCAAAGCACCAGTTCACATCTTTTAGCGGTAAACATTCCTATCACCAGATAGACTGAAGGAAGAATAAAGAGCAGTGAGGAAGACAAAAATGGCAGAAGACACTCATCCTTGGAGTGAGAGCGTCACATTACCCTTGAGGAACAGCCAGATGTCCATTCCTGCCCTGGTATGTCTGATGCGTGTTCAACATCTGAGCGTATTGAACTGGGGGACCATCACGCTGCAGCAGGGGAGGGTTGCCTGGATCTGAAAGGAAGTGTAAAGGTTACAGACTTCTAATTGGCTGAAAATAACATGCTGTTACATGCGTTAGGAAGACAGTAAAAAATCTGTCCAAAGGATATTTTGTGGAGAATGGGCCCTAGATTTGTGAACCTACCTGCAATTTATTTTACATTCTCTCCTGATTTTGTAAATTAAACCTGAAGTTTGGGTCATTCGCTTCGGTTTCGGTGTGGCCTTCTCTGCGGAGCACTTGTCACTTACTTATTTCAAAACTTTTAAACATGAAGATAAACAAAAATATTGTTGCATGGATTTTGGATTTTCTCACACATCGACCCCAGTATGTTAAATTAAAAGCAAGTATTGGTAGCAAGGGTCCAGACACACATTATTTCATATCATCAAATGTCTCCACGAACACAGGCGCGCCTCAAGGCTGCGTACTGTCACCTGCTCTTTTCACAATCTATACAAGCCAGTGCAAAAGTGAACATGCAAGTATTCCTATAATAAAGTTTGCAGATGATACCACCATACAAGGATTGATTTCTGGACATTTTGATGAAGAGGCTTATCTAAATACAATTCAATGGTTTGCCCAGTGGTGTGAAGATCACTACTTAGTATTAAATGTAAAGAAAACGAAGGAAATGGTTATTGATTTTAGAACAAATGCGAATCCCCTACCATTGCTTAATATCTATAATGAAAATGTCGAAAGAGTTGAGTGTTACAAATATCTTGGAATCCACATTGACTCTAGGCTCGATTGGCATATCCACACCACCTCAGTTCACGGCAAGGCAAACAAACGAATGTATTTCTTGAGGAAACTTAGATATTTTAATATTGATAGAACGATCATTCACATGTTTTACAAGTCAACTATACAGAGTGTCATCTTATTTTGCATAACAGCATGGGGAGGAAATGCAAAGGAGCAAGACAAGAGCAAAATTAACAACTCTATCCTCAAAAATGCTTGCCACTTAACCAGCAGGGAATACATCGACTTTGATGAGCTATACACTCATGCCTGCAAGCAAAAGTTCAAATCAATTTTGAGTGACTGCTCTCACCCCCTATTCCATCAGATAATCCGATCTCAAAGAAGTAGACGAATACTATTCTTAAAAACTCACAGAGAGCGATACAGGCGATCTTTTTTGCCATCAGCCATTCGCCTTAACAGTGTTTCTTAATGTGGTATGCTTGTACGTAAAGTGTGGTGTGCAGGGGTGGGTATAGGTGCAGGGATGTGTGTGTATGAGTGAACATTATTAATCTGTTTGTATTTTTCATTGTATTGTTATAAATGCTGTGAAAACGAATTTCCAAATCTGAATAATAAAGGTTTATCTTATCTTATCTTATCTTATCTTATCTTAAGGAAACTGGTTAGCTTGTTTACACCTTTCGATGTATCGGTTCGCAGCTCGAAAGCGAACTGCAAGATCTATATTTTGAACATCATTTTTAATAAGCTCACTGAATTCTGCAAATAATTAAAGAAGACCTAGAGATTGTGGAATTTCTTGCAAGTGACAGTAGAGAAAACAGTTTATTGGCTTAAAGAGGGAAATTGGATTAGGTTTCTGTAACCTGAAGGGGAAGAAAGAGAAGNGGGGGGGGGGGGGGGGGGGGGGGGGGGGGAGGAGTAGTTGTCTAAAATTATGGTGGCTATAAGATAATGTTTGTGGGATAGGTGTGTGGATGTTGTCAAAGCCAAAGCTGAAATGTTGAGTGTTTGACTGTTAGCAGTAGAGAAAAGATGTTCTAAATATTCATTCTTCTATGTGAGAACACAGGAGATAATCTTCAAAAGTTGCTCACTTCTACGATTTGTGTTCAGTGACACATACATGAATGTTTAGGAGAAAATCACTGTTTACTGTTTATGAAAATTTGAGACGCTTGAAGTTAATTCCAAACAGAGTGTACACAAGCAGTAGACAGGGGAAGGACAGTGTGTATGGAAAGGATAAATTTATTCCCACCTGTTCTGTTCCCTGTGTGATTCCGTTTCCCACTGGGTGGCCGGTGACCTATATTTACAGACATGGGTGTCACGGAGATAGTTTGCTGATTGGCTGCAATGTCAGGAAGCTGAGCAGGAGGTGGAGCGGGTTTTGTCTGTGTTGATGGATAGCGGGGGTCTACAACAGGGGCCGGTTGAGTCACTTTGGTGTTACCAGGCTGTGAGTGTGAGTAGTCTGGTAATGAACTTCCACCCCCTGAACGGTTGCCAAAGTTAGGAGTGCTGGCGGCACCCCCCACTATCCGTGTCACATTGCTGTTTGACATGTCCTGCCTTGGGGTCCCTCCTTGCCTCTGGTGTGGGTGAGTGGGCGGGAGAGAGTCAGAGAAGCCTGGGAAGTTGCCAGGACTCATGCCCATGTTGTAGTATATGTGGGGTGAACTCAGGCTGTTCAACTTCTTGAAGTACATGCCACTGTTGGCTGACATGGCTCCCTGGGACTGCACACCGGCTGTGGGGGTGGGGCTGTTGTTATGGTAACCACCAGTAGGGGATGGGCCATGGCGACTGTACATCATCTCCCCAGCACCCATGTGACTGCCGACAACCAATCAAACAAGTCTAGTTAGTAATAGTGGGTAATGCAGCAACAAGACTGTTCGGGCACAGCCTTCAATATCAACGTTGTGAATTTATTTCCCACCGTGATCATTTTAGAACTGCTTTGAAAAAAACATTTTTCTCCCATTTTCCTCCTTCCATCCTTCTACAACATGAATATCTGGCTGTAGACAATGAAACTGGTATCTGTCTATAGGCAATAAAACGAATATCCAGCTAGAGGCAATGAAAGCTACTGATTAAACGCTAATGAGCAGTGTCTTAAAACAACAGTGACAATATGCTAATGAGGGAGCTGAAAAAGTTACTGAGTGGTCTGGCTTATTCAGTTAACAATAATTTCATTGAAGCTTTTTGGTAGCATGTACATAAGACTTACAAAACTCTATGTTATCATCATTTATTATACATTTCCAAGGCCACAAACGCATGAAAAAAACTGCGACAGTTTTAGATGGTCTGGATATTCTTAACAGTGACATATCATACACAAAACACAATGACCAAAAACTCTTTCTCAGGGTGATCAAAAGTACTGAGACAAATTAACAAAACATTACTGAAGGCATAAAGCAGACACAGACATAAAATTAGCTGACAGACAGACAGACAGACAGACAGTAAAACAGAATTTAAGCAAATGCCAACCAACAAAAAAGTCAAGTCTCACCTGGGTTGCTGCCTGCCGGCATTGGGCGCCACCCAGTTGTTCAAGACACTCTGGGGGAAACACAAACAACATTTCACAAGCTGCTACAGCAAATGTCAGACGAGAGCAACAATCTGGCCTTGAAACAACGGCATGTTGATTTTTGAGCTGCCACTCACTATTGAGATATTTTTTATTGTCTCCCCTCTTCATTTCTCAACTTTAGGCCTTTGACACCTATTGTTTTTCACTTCGTTTGGCCCTATTAACATTTTATGTTACTCTAAATATACCACTGTGATTTGGGGAAATTTCTTCCATGGAGGTTAAAGTACTTCTTTTGCCCGATCTTTTAATGGGAAGAAAAAGGGGGGGCAACGCCCAAAATTTTTCACAAATGTCTTTTGAAAAAGATCACCTCAAGTTCTGATTTGGTCCCCAATATTTCATTTGGCTGGTTTTGACCGCGTGCGAATACATAGGCCTACACATTTTTTTTTTATCTAGAAGGCTCAAATTGTACCTGCAACTTTAAAATTGGATGCTTTATTTAGATCACAGGTCATTTTACACATTTCTACACCCTAACACTGGCTGGCAGGGCCCCATAAAAGGGGGATTTTATATATTAGCGGATTAATTGGGTTGTACACAGTCAGTGATTTACCCCTCTAATAGGTGTCACAAACCTTTACTTTCATCAGTTTCATACCTCTGGTCTGTTATTTTGATAGCAATGTTCTTTTGCTCATTTTGCTTGAATGACATTTTCCCCAGGGGTGAAAGAGAGAGACAAAGAAAGCAAAAGGTGGGAACGAAAAAAAAGAGAAGAGTACAAGAGAGAAGGGAAGATAGGAGGAAGAAAAAGAGAGAAAAGAGAAAGCGGAAAGAGAGAGAGTGAAAAGAGAAAGGGTTATGTTTTCTGTTCATTGTTTCATTTGAAAAGAGAAATGCAAATATGTGAAAACAAATAAAACAAAAAAAAAACAAAACAAAACCTCAGAAAACAAAGCAACAAATTACAGTCAGACGCCCTCTGCTGATGTGGAGTCATCTTATAAAAGCATCATGGGAAGCAACTATGAAGTGGTTGTTTCCCTTGTCAGGAAGTTTGATGGCTGAGTTATTGACAAGTCAACATTTTTACAAGGCAAATATAGAACTTCTCCTTCCCCTTGATACACGTCACTGAATTCAGGACCAACCTTTGAGAAGTGTTCCTCCACCGGACTGCGACTGTGACTGTTAATGTGTGAGTGAGCAGGGTTGGACTCATACTGGGCAACATGCGGCCGTCGCTGACCTGAAACAAACAGCAGATGTGAGAATGTGTGGATGTCATAATTCTGACAGGGGTTAAGACAGACAAAGACAGCAGTTCATGGCAGTCATGTAAGTGAAAGGTAGCTTTGTAGAAGCAGTTGCCTGAAACCATCTTACCACTGCAGCAAACATCAAATCTCAGAAAGTAGGGCCTACACAGCAAATCTGAAAGGGAACAGATACTTGCATTCAATGATTTCCTAGTTCATGTCCATAACAATGAATGCTCAATTGTGAGTTCCTCTTGGCAGAAAAATATTACGTTCGCAGATTCTAGCCAAGTGTGTGACTGCACATCAATAAATGTTGGTGGTAACGTGTTCTTTAACTCTCCCTACCCGATGGTGGTCTAAAGGGGCTAGGCTTGCGCTGGTCGACTCCAAACTGGCCTCCTCCTCGCCGTCGGTTCCTGGAGTTTCCTAGATCTACTCAGTATCAGAAACATCCACAGAGAGTACGGTGGGCAAGTGGGCAGAACAATGCAAGGAAAGAAAAGAGAAGACTTGTTAGTATCGTAAAATTCACCACCTGGTCAAAATAAACATTTTATTGTAAAACGTCTTTCTGTGTCCATTCCCTTTTGCATGAAGGTACAACAATCTCTTTCTCTTTCATGTATCTGTTTTTTTCTTTTTTCTTTTCTACATCTTTTCTTCATCAATTCTCTTCAACCTTTTTCCATCTTATCTTCATTTATCTTTCTGCTCGCCTGATCTTGTTTCCCCTACTGTCCACTTCAAAACTGCTCGCCCAATCTTGTTCCCC
>JAWQUT010000493.1:140121-150850 GCA_033807755.1 Ellobium chinense
CCCCTCCCCCCACAAGATTGCTCACCTGATCGGTTGTTAAAAAAGCCTTCGAAGATGACAAAGTTGTTGACCTGAGGAATGGTTGCCCGTAGTTTGTAGTGTTTGGACAGGAAGGAAAGGAACTTCTCAGACGGTCGGTCTATGGCGAGATGTTGTGCAGGGACACCTTCAGCCTGACCAAAAGATACAAGATGATTAACTCTTCTAATTCATGACATTCCGAATAATCACTCAGTGAGAACTTGATTCACTGAAGCGGAGGATGATTAAAATTTTCTTCAAAATGATAAGCGATACAAAAGGGCACTAAACTGGGGCATGTTTCTATAGCCAATATTTTATTGTCTGGCTGCTGCCTCTGACAGAACATGGATTTTACTATGTCTTTTTTCATTAAATTTGAGAAACACCTAAACAGCTGAAAATAATTGAGCTAAAACTTGAAAACACAAGTTTCTGTTTTTCACTGAAAATAATAACCTTTCAGGTTGCACCCAACACGGCCTGCCTGAATGATTAAGCCAAAACAGGGATCACCTTAAAGCTCCTTGATAGATTTTTTCCAACATGTTTTACACATTTGTGTAAATTCAGTGATCTGAAAAGCCTTGTTTTTTTCTTTAAGTCATCAGAATGGTGAATAACCAGGGAATCTGAGTGTCATAGCCTTGCATGTCCAATGAGTTAAGGTATATCTTAGTAACCTCTGTGTCTTCAACAAATATCAATGGAATTCCATCTTCTTTAAATTATTCAGCTGAACACAGCTATCACATACAACAAAGCCTCAGCATTATTAATACACCTGTGCACACGACTTGAACTTACTCTGAGCATGAAGTCAAACAGCTTGCGGCCGCAGCCCATCCTCTGACGAGACTCATGGACATAGAAGTCCAAAACACAGAGCGGTTCCAACTCGTGCTGCACTTTGCTGTGATCATACACAAACAGTTTCTTGGTTCCCATCTTTAGTATACCCAACACTGATCCATTTGCCCTGCAGAAATCAATCAATCAATCAATCAATCAATCAATCAATCAACCAACCAACCAACCAACCAACCAACCAACCAACCAACCAACCAACCAACCAACCAATCAATCAATCTAGTCATTCAGTGGTGTCCTGTTCCCCACATGAGAACGCATGCTGGTTCACTATATTGCTATGGCACCCCATACAGTGATAATGCAAAGACCTTTGTGTAGAAGACAAGTTTCTTTTAGTCACCTTTGTGGCCCACACTGAGTGGATGTCCATGATAGTCAGTTCATAACACAAAAACACTAACGATGATTCCCAAAATCTAAGTTAAAAAAACTATCCAACACAATAACCATGTCATTTTGAAGTGAATGAATCTTCACCAAATGGAATGACATTGGTTACTAAAAAGAAATAAAGCGACTAAGGAAGATGAATGGCACAGATAATATTAAGGATTTTGTCTGCCAGTTGATATATAGTGTTCTGTCTTGAATCACTGACCTGTTTCCGTTTCCGTCTGTCATGATGTAGAGTCTGTGTTCCGCCAGCTCCAGTTTCTTGCCACTGGTGATAGCGGCCGGCAGACCCTGAGCCTGGCACAAGGAGAAAATAGCTACAGTCATGCAGTGCACAAGGAAGGGATGCAGACTACCCTCACTGTGCTTCAAAAATGGCTTTAAAAAATAGTTTTCACACTTTTGGGAGAATGCCGGGGAAACATTTTTATGACAATGGAAATAAGAATTGGCATATCTTTTGCAACTGAGAGTCTGGTGGGAAAATATTGGAGCAATTTAAATTTTTTAACATGTCAATATGAGCCCTGTTCTCATAAACAACAAGGTACTCTTATTTGAAAAGGCCTAAATCTGACTTTTGACTATTTTCAATGCACAGTGATGATAGAAGTTGGGAAGAAAGGCATAAGAAAGAGGACAATATGAGGAGAGAAAATCAGTAACAGTGCAAAAACAGATGATGACAGAGACAGAACAGAAGAGTGAGAACAGAACAGAATTTAGGGGAATCAGATAATGCAGGTGGGTCTTCCAGCCAATTTTCTGCCCCTTCCACCCTTCCCTCCACTCCAATCCCACCCCAATGTCTTCTCATCAACTGAGCAAAACCTGTCTCTCCTGACTGAGTGTTGTGACCATATCAACGGCTATTTGTCATCCAATGTGTCCTTAACTTGTGCCTACAACTCTGTCCAAGACATGCAGCAGATCAAGAGCTTTTCATCTGCCAGCAGGTACATAAAAATTTGCACATCAATAGATATCAACATGACAACAATTTAGTTTTCTGAAAAAGTTAAAATTAGTTTTCTTTGTGGCCAAACTAGGCCAACCAAGGCTTCCACATAACTAAAATAGGTCAGCACCTCCTACTTCTTATTTACTTCTCAGCTCTGTTTTCTAATCACAACACTTGGTTACCTATAAATATAAGCTTTACCCAGCCATTTACACTTTCATGTCTCACTCTGGGCCAATTTCAACTAAGGATTGTTTCCCCTATCTGGCTGATCTGGCAAAAAAAACATTTTTTGCAAATTTGGTTATGTGAACTATAAATCATGAAAGATAAGCTCTACTGTGTTTACTGGCATGATCAAAAGATGTAATTTACCTTGGCTGAAGCCTCTCCCATCTTGTCCACAATCTCATACAGCATTGTCTGCAGCTGTCGAAAGCCATGTCTGGAAAAGAAACAAATTTCTCCATTTTCTTATCACCTCCATGGTATTCTATACCATTGCTGTTTTCTGTAATGTTAATTCCGGCTTGCTAGCAGTGTCCCTGATAGAATAATGTACGGTTTCTCATAAGAATTAAAATGGCTGCTTACAGTATGAAGCTAAACATAATGTTTGATACCAAAGATCTTGATCTAGGCCATTAAAGATTACACTGTCCTTCAGAAAATGTTTCAAAGACTGTTTGACACAGGGATAAACAGATTACACCCTTGTTATTCCCATAGGCCAAATGTATCTAAATCTGATGGTACAACATGCTTGAGAACATTATATTGTAAAATGTAAGACTGTTATGACCATTTGTGATGACAAAATGATTTTGAACCCATTAAATGGAGCATACTCAATAGCCTTGCTAAAAAGTAGACGTGACTCTGCTATGTGAAACATAACACACTGGCGCATGGTCAGATACACTTATACTGCATTAACCCCTGTGGTGAGGAAACCAGTTCATTCTTATTACTACCTATGGGTGATATGCTCATCAGCTGAACTTATCTTGACCAACCAAGAAAAGCAAAGGATGACTAAACCCGGCTGGTATCAAAGCGAGCAGTCCGTACCTGCGCAAGGCAAGGGAGGCAACAACATGTCTAAATGAAGTGACACGGCCAGGCATTCTCAACTTAATGGGGGCACAGAGTTACAAGAGTTAATATAGACAAGATTAGTCTGTACTGCATATGGACACTCTAATCCTGCTTCAAATTTTAGAACTTTAGCAAAACCTTGAAAGAAAAACTTGATATTTGGTATGCTATCTGAATACAGCAATGACCTCACAAGAATATTTTTTGTCCTCTCACTAAACAAAGCACATTAATGATTTTGCTCATTTGCATTTTGCATGATACAGAAAACTAAATTTGCCCTCTAACCACAATTTTATCAGATTTACAGTGCCAAATGCTTCTTTTTTACCTTAAAGGCCCCAAATAAAAATTGGCTGAGGTTCTCTGATTAAAACTATGACCCATAAAAGGCCACCTACATATAAATCTCACATGCAAATTTCCAAGCAATTCTATCACATAATCTTTGTATTTTAAAGCCACCTGTGAGTCTTCCAACATACTAAACTATATAGATGTAGGCTAGATCTGGAATGATTGCCTCTTTGGTGTTCACCAGCTGTTTGCATTGAAAAGCTAAGAAATCCATGATGATCTCTATGAAGTGGCCAAGTACAGCAAATGAGTGGTCAATTTGCCTTCATTTACCATTTTTGCTTGCTGAAGCATCATTTTGATCTTAACTCAAGCACAATCAACATGTCTTATGCCAACATAAAAGGAATTGGTAATCTTGAAAACGTAGGCAGAGGAAGGTGGTCATGCTTAAACCGCAAAATATATATAAGTGTTAAGAAACAGTGTTGCTGCACAAGAGCCAAGATAATAAGTCTAATGCGGCACCGTTCTGCCACTGTGCGGGTGGCTGCATATTGTGTATAAAAATCCACCCCTTTCCCTATATGCTTCCAACCATATTTAAATGAGTAAACATACCCTTTAAAAGCATAAACTGAGTGAGATTAAGAAAAGGGCAAAGGATGGTCATTCTTAGGCATACTTGAACCAACGCCATCCTTTCTTCTTAATCCCTCATTCCCATGTTCCTCAATTTACATCTTGTATGATGATAGTGCAAGTGACTTGGATTTGCATGCTGCTGAAGATGTGGCAAACAGTGAGATGAGGGAGGTGGTGCAAGCTGAGGAAGATGTGGATAGAAGACTTAAGTCAGAAGAATTGGAGGGGCTTGTGGAAAAGGAATGGGAAGAGACAGATGTGAATGAAAAATAAAACAAGAATGAAAACATGGCTTTGTTTACCCCGTAGGGATATTGTTTTACAACGTCATACAATGTTTTACATCTCATTCTTATTACACTGTTGAACTTACTCTTCAGTATTTGGATGATCAGAGACTTACTTGAAAGTTGAATCATCATTATCACACAGAGGTATTTATAGCTTTTGGAACTTAAGGGACATGACCATTATTATCTGAAGCCTCTGCTGCTCAGGCAAGAGGAATAATTCTTGACACAATGGTAAAATCCGGTGACTCAAGCTCCTCATTGCATTGTAAAACACAAATGCGAGTTAACAGAATGATGTTCTTTCTTCATGGAATTAATTCAGGGGGCACTACAGATAATTCTCAGATATAAAATGTCCTGGAAAACAGAAAATTATTCTCGACGTGCGTGTCCACCTTTTAAGATGAATGGGGAAGGGGGCTTAGAGGGCCAGAGGGTGTTTGTTGGTTTTGTGTTAGCAGATTAATGGTTGTTAAATAAATAACAATGTCCCTGTGTTTTCATAGACAGTCGAGTGACAAGGTCTTCCTATTCATGAACTTTCATTCTATTTTGTGACATTATTTCCTAGTTTTGCAAATGGTCGTGTAATGATAGGACTTAATCCTTACATCAAAAATTATGATGATGAGTGAGGGTGAGAGTAACTTGAAGGAAGAGGAAGGGAAAGAAGGCATGATGGAGAAGGAATATCTTGTTATCCAGTCACAGAAGAATAAAATCGAAAGGTGGCAAAACATGCCCTGTGGTGGAAAAGCTTAATTTGTGCACTAGTATGGAAGTGTGATCCCAACTACTTTATCATTATATTGAACACAAATAAACAGCTATCAATACAGATTCCAACAGAATCAGTAGTAGATTTATGAACCATAAGATAGAAAGAGTGCAGAGGAAAGGATAAGAGGAATTCCGAATGAGACTCACACCTGATGCTCCTGTCTCGTTGGACATTGGGGACAGGGGCTCATCTCAACTGAAGTCCCTATCTCGATGGGCATTAGGGTTAAGGTTAAGGATAAGTTAGGGTTATGATTAGGGACTGGCTTGTAATAGTACGCATGATCTTTGGTTAAGGGTATGAGCTCATTCGGAATTCCTTCCAAAAGTACAAATATGGTGAAATATTTGACTGAATTCAACAGAGGAGAATTTATTTCCAGTTGAGTGTTCAACAGAATGGACCCTTGGTTATTTCTTGTTTTCTTGACATTCATGTCATCTAATATAACAGTTATTGCCAAAATATTTGCTTTTGAAGTTTACGCCCCCTTTTTTTTTTAAAGTTCTGGTAGAATGCACCCTTTATTTAGTCTAGTCTTACAATGGATATTTGTTACTATAAACACAGGAAATACCATAATTATCTTTCATTGTTTATTTAGACCATATGTAAACTCTAGAAGATTACTGAACTACCAGTTTTATTTCAGGTATCGACACCTGTTTTAAAGCCTTATGTTTTAGATACAGCTATAACACTAGTTGGGAACACACTTCCACACTATTCTAGTGCCAAAGTTGTACACAGCCGTGAAACATGTGCAACAGGGTGGCAAGAGGGTGCTCGGTTGTGGATTATATGATGATCTAAATCTGCATAAAACTTTATAAAATAGCGTACTCGCTTTATTTCATGCCTAATCATGCCTAGTCTAATTGTATGCCTGACATTTATTGATCTGTATTAAGTGGACGCAAAAGGGGACATTCGCTCTAGCCTACATCGACATCGAGTGAACAAAATGAACTGACCTGTCAACACCCTGTTGTCGGCAAGGTAGTAAACGGCTATCTAAACAGGTAATTTCGTCTCTTAGTAGATCGTTCACATTAAAAGAAAAATCCATGTTTGTATAATTATACTTTGAGTGTTATAACAATCATATTGGTCAAGGGTTTTAGGATGGCGAGTGCTAGGAGCGCTGTGGTGTTTTCGCCGTGAAGAAGAAACCTGTACCCTCTGTCGCCATGTTTACTTCTCTAAGGCAAACATAGTAGGACCGCACTCATTTCTCATCATAATATCATTGGTCAATATTACGGAGCATGTTAGAACTGTGCCTGTTTGGGATGTCATAAAATTCATAAACAATGCAGTCGCCATGAGTTTTATTAGCTTTTAAACTCTATGTGGTTGGGCGAAAGCAACAAGCACATCAAAATAAAGATGATAATTTTCAGTCATAACTTCATTAGCACAGTAGCAAACTTTGCTAAGATGATAACGACATCAACAACAACAACAACAACAATTTATATGGAGTTTTCAGCTTGTAAAGTTGGCAAACTCTGGCTACACCACAGTTAACAGGAAACAGTCCCAATCCAAGCCTAGTTTCATTTTCTGGATGGTCGAAACTCGAAGAACTTTTCGGATAGTCTAAGCCTATTCTTATTGAAATGCCACGAAAGAAGCCGTTCAGTGGGAAGCAGAAAAAGCTACAGCTTCAAGAGAAAAGAATAAAAAAGCAAGGTAGAGCTGCTCATAAAATGGACTAGTCTAGTCTAGATCTAGACTAGACTAGTCTAGTCTAGATAGACTAGTCACTAGATAGACTTGACTAGCCTAGCCTATTCTGTGGTAGCTAATCGTGGCAAATACTAGTCTAGACTAGACTAGTCTAGAATAGACTAGACTAGACTAGTCTAGAAATACTTAATGGACTTCCACTTAAGAGATTCTTCTTATTAAGACTTATAATATAATCTATGAAAATACAAAAACTTGGGACCACATTTCTTAAGTAATGCCCTGGCTCTGTATTTATTTCATGCTCTTAGCAAGTGACCAAGCAAATGAAGCATGCATTTGAATCTTATCATCATTGTCGTAGGCAGACAGTTGGGAGATTTCTGATTTCTGTGCAGATGGCCCACGATACCTTGCCGAGGACAAAGATGATGGCGTCGAAGATGACCTCACTGGCTGTGGTTCTCACAGTAGCGAGGTTGGAGCTCAGGGGGCTGGGAGGGCTACACACGAGCTGGAGATTCAGAAAATCAATCTGCAGCCAACAGCAAGGGAAAGGACACGATTGGATGTCAACAGGTAGTAGAGTTGTGAATGTTTCACTCACATGATTGACTGTGTGTTGTCTTTATGGTCTAAACTCTGGAGCAGTGGTCTTAGTATGATGAGGAATGACAGGTTGACATGTTTGTGGTTATTTGCTGTTGTTACAGACTTGCTGCCTCTGCTTTCTTCAGTCCACTTGAGTATAGCAAGGTGGCAGGAAGTAGGGAAGGATTTTCCTTAAAGTAGGACATGCACATCAAATCAAAAATAATTTTCCACTTTTCAATACCTTTTCTCTCTAAAAATTATCTATGGTGCCCACCGAGTCAATTTTGCGAAGAAAGAGCATCATTCTGTTATCGTGCCGGTATGTAATATGACGTAATAAGGAGAGCTAGAGTTACCGGGTTTGGCCCTCAAGTCCAGAATTATTCCCCTTCCCTGATCAGCAGAGGCCCGCGGCAAAAACGCTGACGTCACTTACGTTCCAGCATCTGCAGACACCTCTACCTGACAATGTATTATTCAGCTTTTAATTCAGGTTCTGGTGTTCCAAATTCAAACGTAAAGTTCGATAGAGTAAGCCAGAAAAAGTATTCTGCATTTTTATTGCCTCAGCATGATTTTGTTTGGCATATCTACTGTTCACAGAGGAATTAAAACATTCATACCAACATGCTATTACCCGTCCGCACCGCACTGGCTAGACAGCTGGGCCATGTGGCAAGAACGTATTTGACGTAAGCTTATGGCCGCCACGCGCGCAGTGGTTGTAACAATTCGGATTTGGATAATGTAATCCTATGGGTTGTCTGGGGCCAGCAGAGGCGTCATATCATTATGACAGACACTTGAAAGTCTGTTTTATTGGAATAATAGAGTATTGTATGATTTAATATGGTCTGTAGGACGGTGCAGTCTTCCTTTAATATTTTGAGTGCATACATGTAAAAGGTATTTACTAGAGAGCCTGTGGCACTACTGGCACTCCCGGACATTTGTTTTAAACATTTCTTTAAAAGTTTAAAGGGACAGGGATAGCTTTCTGCTTTACAGCCTAAAAAATCCACAGTATTTTTTCATAAATTTCAACTCCTTACACGTTTCCTTCACCCAAGTGCTTATGAGGAAAAGTCAGGATTCTCACACTGTGCGGGCTGCCATAACTGGCAGTCTGGTCGGGGTGGGAATTAGGCTTGACATCAGAAAGTGAGAAGCAAGCTAGTAGTCATTGTGTAAAGAGGCAACATGCAGTAAATTTCCTTGGCTCTAAATTTTATGCCTTTTTTTTCATTTATTGTCAAGAAAAGTCTTTTGTTAAACTATGTGAACAGTTGCCCGACCTTGATCGCAGTGCTGTAACCTTAGAAAAGGGAGGATAAATATTTGAGAAAGGAATAATTATTTTCTGACCACTGTTTTAAGTCGCTTTATTAATGTTTGCACTGCCTTTGAATTGTTGTCTGCTGTGTGATTTAGTGAGCTCTCACTGGCCTAAGATTCTAACAATATAGAATTATCATTTGCTTGACGAGCACTTCCAGAAATTTGGACACCGCCACAGTCTAATTCTTTGAGCTTAGGAGTGGCGCTAGTTGTGTCACTTGTCATAAATCAATCGAAAGGCATTTGAGAGCAGGTCAAAAAAGGGACATATTGACGTGAAAAATTATTTTGATCTTTGTGTTTTGGTCAGAGATGACCACGGAAGCATTTCACCCATGAAAACTTTTGTAGTTTTGAAAGAATGAACTAAGTTAGTCTTCACTATCAGTGAGGGGAATGAGATGGATCATAGTATGGATTTTTTTTCTGAAAAAAGAATTAGTATAATAGACTATTTTGTCTCTATTCTGAACTATTCTATCATACTAACTCTTTGTATAGAAATTGATTTTCTCTGTTTTTTTTCTGAACTATTCTGTCATTCTAAATCATAGTTACTGAGATAGTCAACAATATGGGCCACTGATTACGTGATGAAATGTGGTGCAATACAATAAGTTTCTGAGTCTCCTGAAAGATTTTAATTGAGGTCACATACGATCATTTTCCCTAAACTTGCAGTGTAGTCACCTGCATGTTACTGTAAGATTGTACTAACCTGTTCATCATTGTCTTTATCTGTTTGTTGTTGTCCTTTCAGTTTCAGACTTCACTTCTTCAAGGAAAGTGAGGAGATGATAGCCAAGAAGAAAAGAGAAGCCCGGAAGCCGGTTAAGCCAGTTGGAGAGGTTTGTCATACATTCAGTATATGGATATCTTAAATATGATCCAAACCTTCTTGGTACCACTTGTGCTGACATTTTGCAGCCCCAATTTGCATCCTGCTGTTTCTTTGTTTGAATGCAGTGTTCCAATAGATGCCACTTTGATTGAAATTTGGATTTTGATACCATTGCACCACCAAAAAGTTTGCACACATTGTGTCAAAACCTTAGACCTCTAACTTCATTAGTCTTATAGTATGATATGAAACTGAGAAATATTTCCTGTGTTGTTCACCAGTATTGGAATATTGCACACACTCATTCAGGCACCTCACAAAATGTCCATAAAGAGAAAGCTAATGTTCTCTCTCAGCATGAGCCAATGTCAGACTTTTTTACACCCAGTGACCAAACCAATAAAACTAGTTTTTGACTGCTGATCAGCAAGTTTTAACTAAAATGAATCTAACCCAACACTAAAGCAGATCTTACTTGCAAAGAGTCACTTTGTTAAATGCAAGCTTGTGATAAAGAGACTTTGTTTTGCTTATATTGTAAAATTTAGATTTTGACATTTATTTGGGTATTGCACCCAAACCATAATCTGTCAAATGACCCATCTCAGTGTGTGTGGTAGGCAGTTGAACCCCTCAGTTCATGAGTTCTGAGAAGCAGCTCTTTATCAAAGGTTCAGTATCTGATTATCTCTGTCCTTCTCCTCTTTACTTTGTATAATTGACATCCTCATTTAGAATAAATCCCATGAGACGTAGTTACACAAAACATTCTAGGTGTTAGCTTCTCTAGAGAATTTGTTATACAAGACTGCATAGTTTTAGCTTCTCTTTTCATGTTGTTATATCGAGTTCTCCACAAATACAGAACATACAATCTGCACCAATAATCCCCTCATCCCGCC